>JAIGNY010001849.1:57500-282500 GCA_020152595.1 Chiridota heheva
TTTATGCTTTTTAGTTCCGTCTCTTCGACCAATCAGAAGCCAGAAAAGTATGACGCCATTTGAGTTGGTGGCGTTCTTTTGATAAAAAAAAATTGAACAAAAAACAAAACAAATACAATTAATTATGACAAATGTTTAAAAAATGAATATTAAAAAAAAATAATGATACATTTAAAAAAAGTATTTAAATAATAATAATAACAATATTAAAAATAAATCATGGACGTTACACACGATAAATACTACAAACGATAAACGTTACAAACAATTATGGACAATACAAACGATAGGTATTACAAACAATAATTATAAACGTTACAAAGAATGTCTTAAATCCTTTTTCTCTTTCTTATACCTGTGGTGGCTCTAAAAAGAGCTTTTGGGTTTTTGTTTTTCTGTAGTTTGTTGTCTTACGTCAACACAGGGCAGAAAGGGCACAGGCGGCACAGCTCGCAGTTGCTCGTTTGTGTCCCCACGCTTCTGTTCGTCTCTTCGACCTCTTCTATCTTTGCTTTCTTGTCCTCCTCCTCCTCCTCTAGTGCTAGCAGCCACTCGTCGGCCACGAGGAAGTCCTCGTCGGCGGCAGCCAACACCCTCGCCCACTCTCCGTTGGTGAGGACCAGCTCCTCGTCCTCATCCTCCACCTCTCTTTTGTCTGTAGTGACTTTAAACGACGGCTCGTCATCCTCGTCCCAGTCGCTTAGAGCGGCTGACGACTCTGTTGCAGAGCTTGGTGAGCTGGGCGAGTATCGTGCTATCATCGCGTCGAAGTTGAACTCTTCGCTGTTTCTCTCCAACCAGCCCTCTCGGTCCTCCTTGTACACTTCCACTGGAAAATGATTATAGAGAGTCGTCATTTTTTGCTTGTATGTTTGTTAATCTAACAGAGCGAATGATTGAAAATGCCGCCAACGGTTCTTTTATTCTGTATGTAAATGATACTCACCATTCCTGCGATTAGCTGGCCAGGCACGTGGCTGCATATTTACCCCCCGATTGGTTCATATCACGCTTGCCCGTAGAAACTTGTCTGGCTCGCGCCCACGTCAACACGTCTGACTATCCACGATTGGCCAGACAGGCACGTGGCTGTATGCTTACCCCTAATTGGTTCGTATCACGCCTGCCCGTAGAAACTTGTCTGGCTCACGCCCAAGTTATCATGCCTGGCGTACGGCGGTCATCGAGCTTCTATGGTAGCTTCTACGGTAGCCTCGAACTTTTCTGAATGTCATTAAATTCATTTTTCTCTTTTTTGAATATTAATATGCGAGGGTAAAGTATCTGCTCCAACCAACGTAGTGGTACCGTAGGAGTCATGCCACGAATTTGTACTCCTTCCACGCTCTATTTTTCTTAAACTTTTTTTTTTCTTTTCTCGATGCCAGAAAATAAGACGCAGCTTATATGGCATAATAACAACAACAAACATGTCCATGCAGAGGGTTCTTCTTCTTCTTCTTTGGGTTTCTTGATGATGATGGGTGGTATGTCCAGTTTTAAATTTCCTTGCGTCTTTTCGACAGGGTGGGAGGTGGCGACTACGTCGGTGAACAGGGTCTTTTCTTTGCTTTTGAATGTTGTGCTATGGTATCCTCGACCATCTGTTCGCACAATTCGTCCATGTCGTTGGCATTTTTCGCCAAGAAGGGCACTTTGACCAATGCTTTCAAATGTTCTATTACAAATAGCCCTTCCGTGCTCGCCAGTTTGCACCATTGGTCCAGGTTGAGAGAAATCCCTTTTTCTCCGGGTATGACGGTCCATTGGCGGGTGGTGTGTTCGTTCGGGTCGCTGATGGTTTGCATTGTGAAGTCGTAATGGCGTATGTCCACGAGAATGTTTTCACCTTCTGCGGTCAAACCGATGTAAATCTGTTTTCCCAGAAGCAAACGTAACTTTTCGGGGTGTGACGGACCGTTCATGTGATTGTCTCCGTTGACGTTAGACGTATGGTAATGCAAGGCCATTTCGGATACCATGGTTTTGTTCTTGCAGAGTTCATCCCAAACGCCTTCTTCCATGGCGATTCCTTGAGCCGTGACTTTTGGTATTGTGCAGGAGTTGGTTTTGGCATACTTGCCGTGATGTACATATTTGATGCTTTCACACTGCGGTGTAGACATGTACACGTTCTCTCCTACGCGATAAGCTCGGGTCTCCAATCCGCGACTGTCTCTTACTTTGTCGAAACTCTGCATTTTCAACACTCTCTTTAACGGTATGTTGTCGGGACCCGAAGGCGGTGGTGAGAATCGCATTTCTCCAGTGTGTTTATTATGGTAGTACACTTTACCGTTTCTCTCGTTTACTTTATTCCAACCGGTTTGAACCATGATGATGTGTCTTTATCGAAAACTTGTGAAAGAATGATGAGTGTTTTTTAATTCGGGAACTTTTATAACGTTTTTCAGTAAAGAGCGCTAGTCAATTATCGTCGAATGACATCCTGCTTCATCCCAAGATATGTTTTTTAAGTTGTTACACATATTCTCGGAGGACACGTGTTTCATCGCTTTTCTGGTCTTTGCGTCTTCTTTTTCTTCGTCTTTCAAAGTACATACTTGACGAAAGCTCTCGGGACGTGCCAAAATCATCTATTGTTCAGGTGTGAGAGCGATACCTTTCTTGGTAGGTACTTCACCGATAGAAAGAACGTTGCTGTCTTTGAATGAAGAGATCGTGCTATAGGTATGCTGTCCGAGCACCACTTTTAGCTTTTCTTCCGAATGGATGTGATGGGTACTGTCCTTTAATTTCTTAAGTGTGTCCGTTACCAGACGAGCTCGACGACTTATCACGGCCCATTGCTCGAGTGTGAGGGCGATGCCTTTCTTGGTCGCCACGGGTGTCGTTCCGAGATTAGGGTGTATAAAATACTGCCGTACGTGAACGTAAAACTTTCCGTTGAAGCCAGAGACGGTAAGGTAGCGTTCCGGCACGGACATCGCTTAATCCTTGGATAGTGATTGCTTCCATGTCTGAGTTTTGACTGAATGTTGAACACCGTCGTCGTCGTTTTTTTTATAACATTCTTTTTTAAATAATATAATAACATGCGCCCTCTAGTAAAAAACAGTGATTCACCACTTTAGTCAAAGTCCGGCTTTGGTCATTTCGGATGACTTATCGATGTTTTTTGGGGGCTCAATAAAAGAACATCTTACAAATCAATAAAACGAATGTCTTAACCATAATGTTGAAGTACAAATGTAAAGACATCCACATTGTTGCGTTCCTTGTCTTTCCCAAAACAAGCTGTGATGCCGTTCATGTCCATGCCTCGTGCCCTATGAACCAGATAATAAATACAATAATGACCGCACACGCTAGAGGTAGGACTCTGAAGCGGTTTGTGATTGTAAACAAATGGTTGATTTTTCAAGAAACGTCGAATTAAAGAAACGTCTGGGGGCTCGCCGTAGGAGTCAAAATATTCCCAAGGACCGACTTCGGTACATAAATAGCGACCTAATGCCGGCCCGGTTTCCAACTCGGATCCGTGTTGATCACCATGACACTCGGACGTTCCGATGGTAAATGTAAGTGATCCGCGGCATGAACGCCGTCGAACACGTCGCACACAAGCCATCGCGTGTAAGCGTCTTTGTCAAACACTCGAACAACATCGGACGTCTTCATGATTTCAATTGGTAAAGTCGTAGATGATGTTGCGGTTTTTATCTTTTTCGATGATGTTGTCGAATTCGGCGTAGATCAGAAGGTTAGTGGTGGATTCCAATGCCTCTGCAAATTTGAAATCCACACGAAGATTTTCTCGTTTGTTGACCGTGTAGTGTTGTCCGTGGGATCCGTCGGGTGTCAGGTCGAAAGCAAACAGCGTGTAACCATCCAGAAAATTCGACGGAGTGATGTCCATGCCCCCATCGCCGTACAAACGACCCGTTGCAGAATACAGTTAAAGGTAACTGCGGAGAGCTAGATGTGCTTAAAAGTTGGGGGTGAGCGGCGTGGAAGGATACTGTTTCTCATAGACGTGAAGCGCGAAATAATTCAGTTTGAAAGATTGAAAACGAAACGGATTCTTCACGTATGAGCCGTTGAAAGAGGTCGTGTCCACAAAGCATCCCATGATCCTTTTTGGTAACTCGCCCAGAAATACATTGTTTCGTTAAAAATCTTGGGTTCCGGTCGGTATGGTGATATTTTGGATGATGGTACGTCGGATCTTGTACTTGGCTGGTTCTCTGTTGAGGTTGACGGGGTCGCTGAGCACATGGGTGTCGCTGCATGTCAGTTTACGCACGTAGAGAATGGCGTCCAAGATAATTACGCGGAAGTCGGCATCTCCAACGTGTGACGTTAAACAAAAAAAGTCCTTACTTCGTTGCAGTTTGAGTCGTACTTCCACACCCGGTAGAAGCACATTGTTTTGAGCAAAAATGTCGGAGGGTAGGGGTCCCATCATCTCGAACACTTTGCTGTGTTTTGTTTTATTGAAAGGTTCTTCGAGTCCCCAGTTGGGGATGGCATCAGCAGCCAAATTGCTGAAGTCCATATGTCATGCATTTTCCTTGAAGTAGAACTGAGACTGCAGATGTGTTTCTTTGGCTTCTCTGTCATAGTTGAGCATAGTCTCGATCATCGCTCTGTAAGGGTTCGCTGGCGTCGAGTCGCTGATGAGTTTGCCGTTGAGGGCCACGTCTAGTTGCGTAAACATCGAATGCAACAACAGATTGACAGGAGCCACCTTGTCATCGTCTTCGCAATCGCTTCCGTCTGCTTTCGTGATTTTCACTTTGACGTAAAGTTGGGTGTTCTTGATATCCAGATATTTGCTTCCTGTTCCGGGAATGAGGAATTATATCGGTCCCATGGAGTGTAATCCACCAAATGGACGGTATTCGACGTATTCGCTATCTTCGATCATCATTTCTGTCGGAGGAATACAAAACAGCTCCATTTCTGATTTGGAGCAAGGCATGGAGTGATTGTGAACGAGAGCCAAGTTGACGGTGTGATAGTCGAGCTGCTAATGAGGCTAGAATCGGACTATCGTTCTTCTTATAACAGTTCCACGTAGTATAAACAATTCGATTTTTTTTCAAGGCCGATTTTCGGGCACGGATACTCGGACTGTATCGAGGTGTGCTTGATTGCAGTCGTTTCGGTGGATGCTCTCGTGCGTATCGGGCCAATGTTCCTAAAACATATCTCCCTTTTCTGTTCAACGGCTTTTTTTTGCCACGATTGATTTTCGTTTTACCGGTCCGCGTCCGGGTCGCGATCGTTTCTTACTGCGAAGAGGCGAAAAGCCACGAATAATAGGCGAGACTGGTAAGATTGCGCTTCCCGGAGTATCGAAAGATCGATGCGGTGATGGTGTACGCAGAGGTGTGAGAGGAGACGGGAGTAGAGGTGATGCTCGTCTCGGTGTTGTTGGTTTACGAGGTCTCTTCTTCTTTTTCTTTTTATCACGGATCACCGTCTTCGACGTGGAAAAAGTGTTCGTCGCTTCATGCCGAGTAATGCGATGCAGGAGTGTACGACACAACAGGAGAGAATGCGAGTTGTCGACGCACGAGGGAGTTCAGACGCGAATCACTTAACCTAAAAGAATTGCTCCGACGACTGCTGCTCCGACGACGACTGCTGCTACGATTACTGCTAGTAGGTGTCGATGGGGTTCTTCTTCTGAATGGTAACTTCAGTCCTTTTCGGCCACGAGTCGGACGAGATGGTTTCTTCTTCGTATCTTTAGTGGTAATGCCGGTTCGTGTTCGTGCAGTGCGCTTTATAACTCTTTTCCCACGTCCTCTTTGTCCTCCTCCTAACTATTGGGACAATGTCTCTTTGGCACGAGTCATGGCTTTTCGTTTCATGTGTCGACCTGCTTCTTTCGTTCTGCGAGCGGCTGATCGTTTGATGTTTTCTCCGGCCATAACGTCTCCTAGAATACCGGCTCCCGTGGTCAAAGCCTGTTTTCCAACTTCTTTACCTAAACTCACGGCTCCTTTCTTGAGGAACAGTATGGCCATCCTAAACAATCCAGAAAGCATTCCGCCGAGACCGTAGCCTCGTTGATTTCCCGGTCCGATAAACACGGGTAGACGTCCGTCGGCCATAATGTTGATCTTCTTCGTCTCGAGCTATAATGAATAGTACGATGTTAACGGCAACATTATATATCTACAAGGAACGTTGTTGACGAAAATGCAGCCTGACGATCGATCCCCTTGTCGCGAATGGTATTTTTTCCCCGTTCCGTCGCGGATAACAATTTCGATCGAATCGATGAGATTTCGGTTAGCGGGATAGTAGGCGATGATCGACGGTGTATTTTCTACGGCTTGACCTCGAACGTCTAATGCCGAAACTCCGAATTGTTCCAGCAAAGGTACTTCTTGATCGCCTACGGTTTGAGGAGCAATGATATTGGTGTAGACAAACAGGTGCTCGATGTTCTCCGATTTCCACATTTGTTCACCATACCGCCAATCTTCGGTGACCACGCACATATCGTCACATCCGAAAGTCTGACATATTTTTCCTTTGAGTACTACGACTTGTCCAGTCGTTGCACGCATCCTCAAACGTCCGTTATAATCGTCCCCAGCAAGTTCAGCAACCCTCGATTGTTTTCAGTTAAATACATTCTCTGTCCGATGGTAGTGCTATTCACTTCTCGCAACGGTTCCAACTCGATCTTATGCAATTCCGTTTGGTTAGCATGTCTCCAAAAAAATTCACTCGTTTCAGCACAAATCTGGTACCACAACTTAGGGTAGCTGAAACTCGCTAAACCGACTTCCCATACGCCATCGAGATGTAGAGGTCTCGAAAGAATGTTTCGAAATTCCGTCACTGTGTTTTTGGGACACACATTCATCGAGCCATTGCTAGGCAGTGTCACGTAAAACGATTTAGCCATTGTAACGTCTTGCAGTCGAATGAAGGTGTTGTCAAACGACTTTATAATTTAACAACATCGGTGACCCAACTGTTGAATTTGGAAGGGTAACCGTACCATTTTACCAGATATTCTTTCCTTCCGTCTTTGCGTTTTCGTGATCGAAGAATCTTCTCAATTTTATAAACTGCGTCTATTTCTTTTTTGCCGATCTTTTGTAATTCCTCTCGATAAAAGGTACCGGCCACTTCTTCTCCTTCGAGGTCTTTAACCGCATACACAACGGGTTGACGGCGGATAACTTTGTCAATTACAAATACTTCTTCGGTCGATCGTGGCATATAGCCTTTGCGAAACGTTTGTGTGACCATGCTCAAACGAACGACGTCTCCTATTTGTAAGGTTACACCTTTTTTCTTCTTCTTTGACGTTTTACCGTATAAAGCTTCCCAGACCTCCAATTCGTTACGCTCGTGCACATCTTCTGGAGCCCGTCTGATACTACGATGGCGAGCACCGTTGTAGGCGACAAGAAGTTTGGGTAGTACGTCGACGTATTTGTGAGTGCTGTTTGCGGTGAAGTAGCGCCACATTCGAGTTTTGAGCGTACGGTTGAATCTTTCCACCACGCTAGCTTTGGTTTTGTTTTCCGACGAGAAGAGCTTTACACCTTGTTTTTACAAATAGGTCTGTACTTTACGATTATAGAATTCGGTTCCTTTGTCTGTCTGCAGCTTCCGCGGTAAACGCCCTGAATCTTTAAACAACTTTTTGAATGCAGTCAAAAGCGATGCTCCTGATTTGTTTTTGAGTGGTATTGCTCATGCGAATTTGAAAAATACGTCTATACATGTCAACAACCATTTTCTTTCTTTGTTAAACCGTGCGTAAGCACTGAGATCGACGAGATCGGCTTGCCATTGATCGTCGATACCATTTACGATGACTCTGTTTCTGTTGTACTTATGTCTCGAAGTTTTGTGCAAAGTGTACGGTTACACCTTTGTTTTACAAGCCATGTTCGTACCGCCTTTCGTTTCAGATTCGGAAACCGTTTCTTGGCCGCGGCGTACACGCTGTCGACTCCTGCGAAGCCAGCGGGATGCCACGGATCGTAGTAGATTTCTTGAAGTATTTCTTCCACCGTCGGTGACATCTTCGTTCCGAATCACACGTCCACCGCAACAAGCGCTGACACAGTTGATGTTTTTTTTAATAAATTGCGTAAGCTTACCCAAGATGATGCTGTACCTGCCATGTCGGTTTCTATTCTGCACGTGTCAAACTCGAACGATGTCTTTTTCTGTGTACTCTAACCATCGTGCTGCTCTTTGGTATCGGTCTCTGCAGCGGGAACGCTCTCTAAGAGAAGTTCCTGGCATATATATTGGTGTTTCCGCTCTTCTTCTTCACGAGTCATTGTAATTTCTTTTTCTTCCACAGGGATTTCTTCTTTCTCAACGTTTCCCGTCTGATTAAATCGTCGAAGTCGTTCCCACATCTCTCTATTACCGACCAATTCTTGCGGAACGTTTAGACGTGATAATCCTTCAATAAACGCTTTACGCCCGGTCGGACTGAAAGTTTTTCGAAAGCGGATCGCATTGTTTACCAAATCTACCACATAACTCCCTGGTACGGTTTGACCTTCGACGATTTACTCCCCGCGAGGCGACCATTTCATCTCGCGTAACACCGAATTGGCTTGTTGCTTTAATTTACCTAATTAATAATGCTTTTGGTGCGCTGGCGATCACGTCGTCGACGTGGTGTGTGGCAGGGACGGATGGTGGTGGGGGTGGTACGGAAAATCCGATTGCTTTACGACGGTAAACAGTGTATAAATTTAATGCGTCTTCGTAAAGTTTGACTTTTTCTTCGTCCGTGATGTCGCGTCGATCCAAAATCTCTCTCATTTTTTCGTCCAGGGACAAAGTTTTGATTTTCTCCGGAGCTTCAAACACCTGTGCCTGCCGTGTCAAAGCGTCAGGAGTTACGACTAGCATTTTTTTCATGGTTGTTACAACAGGAGCGGAATCACGGCAGGTAGTAAAGTCGGCAGTTGTTTAAGTATAGGTACGATAATGTTTTGAAAAAAATTGTCCGAGCCACGTTGTTGTAATACTTGACGTTTGTACTCGATCAGGACGTTAGAAGAACCCAAAATCACCAGTTTGCGTCGATGTTTGGCGAGGGCTTTCTTCTGCGAGGGAGTCAGTTTCATCGTTCCTTCGGAGATGTTCAATGCACATTCGCAAAGACAATGCAACTGTTAATTACTGGCGTATTTCAAGACGTGGCGACGTTGTTTCGAACTGCCTTCGGTGATTGTTCTGAGGTAGGGTTCTTGGTGTCTCCACTTCTCCATGACGAATGAACGCACCCCACTTGGGTATACGTATTCTATTTTCTTCGCACATCCACACATGCTAAAACGGTTTAAAGATCCAAAAGATTGCAACGAACCATTTCATTACTTTACCAAAAGGTGCCATAATGTCGAATGAAGAGAAAAGTCAACAACATTAGTTTTTATCGAGGCAAATACACATATCGGCGGCCGAAGAGTCCGGTTTGCAAACGAAATCGATCGGACGTTTTAGGGGTGAAATCGATGAAAAGGTAGCCGTATGGCTCTCGCGTGGCATCGGCATAGGCTTCTCGGACGTACCGCAGGCGGCCAGGAAACATCTGGCGAGCCAAATGATCGATAGAAGAAGCATCTCGAGGGGTTTTGAAAAATACGAGATAATAAGTGTTTAGACTAGGGGTACGTCCGCCTTTAAAAAACAAGTTTTGTACAAGAAGTACTACGGATAGGTGACCGAAAAGGTCATAGGTCATAGGACCCCGCTTCTCCTCTGTGTACACCCATAACTAGATCTACCTGTCAGTAAAAAAATAAATAAAGAATTATATAAGCTCACGCAGCCTGCCATTTCGCGCCACAACTGGTTATCAAAGGCCGTGGACATTGACTTGGTTGTCGATGTTATGTCTGTGCGTACGTCGTACCTCTGTTCTTGTCCGGGTCGTATTAAGCGTTTCGTGATAGCTAGCATTTGTACTATCATAACCGAATACGCAGGCGACGACCCCGTCATTGTAATTGTGTGTTCAACTCTCTCTCTCTCTCTCTCCATTTCGCGAATACCTGTCTACAGACCACGAGGCCCCGGGTTCAATCCTGGGGTGGGTAGACACGCCAGTGCACCACAACTGGTTATCAAAGGCCGTGGACATTGACTTGGTTGTCGGTGTTAAGTCTGTCCGTACGTCGTACCTGTGTTCTCGTCCGGGTCGTATTAAGCGTTTCGTGATAGCATTTGTACTATCATAACCGAATGCGCAGGCGACGACCCCGTCATTGTAATTGTGTGTTCAACTCTCTCTCTCTCCATTTCGCGAAGTTTTTCAACAAGTGTTCGTATGGCAAGCAAATTTATGCTTTTTGCAGTGCAAGCAAATTTTTATCATTCATAAAATGTTGTGCTGCCATCTCCATGACTAACTTAACTTACACGCGAATAGCGTCTAATGTGTATCTCAACGTGTAAAGCGTAACATCAAAACAACCGACCAAACCTGTCAGACAAGAACTGTCAACTGTCAAGAACTTTGGGTCAATCTTCATTAAACTTTCAATTTAATGATACTGAATTCACGGAATTGCTGCAGAAAAAGAGACAGAACGACCAAAATTCGTGCAGATTGGATTTAGGGAACATTTGGAGGCTTGATTGTTCGGTAAGATTCTTGCTAAGTTTATTTTCGTCATCCATTGTGTGTCCATCTTGTCATTCTCGAGGTCGGAGTCACGTAACTGTGTACAAGCTCAGTGCGATTTTGCCAAGTTGGGAGGAGAAACTTCATCATTACAGTCAATGGGATATTTTTTATGAATACTTGTGTCGCCTCATCCAGTCAGCAAAAATTAATAGTACTCATATATGTTGGAAGCTATTATCTAATACACAGCATTTGTGAAGAAAAATTAATTATGTCTAGTATTTGTTAAAAAATAGGTTTGTCTCCCATTGACTGCAATGATAACTGACTTTGTTTTCCCCTTTGACCGAAGTTTGAGATCGTAAAAACAAAAACATTGTTACGTCGCAATGCACCACAACATTACCGGATTTTCGACCTCGAGAATGGGGTGCTACACTTGAACGAATAACAACTTCTTGTACAAAGCAAAATACGTTTTCTATGCAAAAAAACAACAAAATGAAATTACTAAAGCGAATGACAGTGAGGGTCAAAACAAATGACAACTTATTTTAAGCCTAAGGTAACCCTATTTTGTCATTCGTTTTTGTTTGTATTAAAACTCAATTGTCATTCACTTTGTAAAACGAATGAACTGTCATTCGGATTCTTCTGTGTGTAACATTAATGTAGCCTATATTGCCATTCGTGTCATCTTTTAGTCTTTCCCCTGTCATGTTTGTGGCTAGTCAGATAAACATCCGACCGTAGTATACGCTATAGCCATTACATGACTGCGAATACTGGGTCAGACATCAGCCTATGCATATAACGGTGGAAATCGCTACATTGACTTAGCAAAGTCGCGCCGCAGAATACTTGCGGCGCACTACTGTTTTGCGAACAGTTTCCAAAAAAATTGTCCTTTTTTGCCTTATTCATTTAACCTGAATAAGTTAAACTACTTAACTAAAAAAGCTTCTAGTATGTAACTCTTAATCTTAAAAGCTTGGGCACCTAAAAATACATTCAATACGTATAAACTTAAACTCGTAAAACGAAGAAACTTTTACCTACCTCGCTTGTTACCTTCTCACAATCGTGTGCGCCGAAGTGAATGTACCTAATTATTTCAAATTCTATCAAACATCAGCAATGCCAACGTAGCGTAAATGTTGAACGCGTGTGTCCAGTTTGCTGGCGTTATATTTATTAGTACGCGAATCGGTGTTGTGCGCCCTAGTTAAAAAAAAGAAGTTCCAAGAGCGTACGGTTGAACTGAAAGGAGTGTACAATATTGGCTTACATTTTTACCCATTTTTTAATCATTTTAGGATTACCGGCATGTTTTGATTACTTACAAGATTTAAAGCAATAACAGGAGACGTTAACCATATATTTTTATGTGCCGTAAGAACAGTAATTACAGTTTGACAGGTGACGTAAATAGACGGTGTAGTTGCGATTTTAGGACTGGTGCGATTTCCACGTTAAAACAGATAGGACGGAGTCTCACTCTGTATTGCATGTAGTGCGTAGTATGTAGGGCATACAGAGAGAGATGTTATCTCACTAGTTTGTGGCTAGCTTGAGATTCCTCTAACGTTAGGCCTAACAAGTTTGATGGTGTTGATACAAATAATATCCTTCAGTGTTATTAAATTAATAACATACGTAATACCTGTAGCCAGGGACATAAACCCCCTTTTGTTGAGAAAGTGCCCTTTTCAGAGAAAGTGCCCTTTTCAAATCTAAAAGAATAATTCGCACCTGAGATTTGCTTTTGTATTAAATTGACACCATCCACAGCTAGGCCTAATGTTAGTTATTATACACATCCCTCAGTACAGTTGACATTGGAATTGCCGTACGAGGATTGTTATAATTGTATACAATTACTATGTTTTTTAAAATTTACACATTGTAGTAAATTGATAATTGAAAAATAACTTACTTTTTGGATGTTCTTATAACAATTAGTCTAAATATTACACTTTTCCAAAAAACTTTTCCTAAATCTTTACCTGTTTAGCACCACGACGGGATTAAGTTCTTTGATTCAATGTTTTGGTTTCCATCTTCCTTAGTCACTGCACGTTTATGATCAACTATTCAAATGTCCGCAAATAAGTTTTAGGATGTTCCACTAAACTGCAGGTTGATTTATTGCTGACAACATTTTTTTTGGGTATAATTTTATTAAGTAGTTTTAGTATAAAAACTTGTGCAAAAAAAAAAAAAATTTGTGCACAAACAAATATAGTAAATCACCAAGAAATGTTTAGATTATATAATTGTACTTTATCAGTATTATCCTAATTTTTCCCCTTAAATAATCTAAAACATATTACCCCCGCTAAAATGTTATAGCCCTGATAGTAGCGTTTCCAACTTTGACCGTACTTTGAAGAGTTCGTCAGACGTAATCCAGTAAATGTTTCAATAAAAGTAACCAAAATCACCATAAAAACAGTTTTGAAAACATGAATGGGGCTTCAAACATCCTGAATAAGCATTTTGGGAGAAAAAAAGGTTAAATGGTTTCGTTTTCATAAAGATATTAAAACTGAGATTTTCCTACTCTATGTTTTAACACCTCGCTTAAAACAGTACAACAGGGTATAGGTTTTTGTAGTACCCTCGGACGGCCAGCCATCACTAATGGCAGCCATACTAACACGGCTGGTGTCAGTCCGACGGTACAACAGGGTATAGGTTATTGTAGTACCCTCGGACGGCCAGCCATCACTAATGGCAGCCATACTAACACGGCTGGTGTCAGTCCGACGGTACAACAGGGTATAGGTTTTTGTAGTACCCTCGGACGGCCAGCCATCACTAATGGCAGCCATACTAACACGGCTGGTGTCAGTCCGACGGTACCACAGGGTATAGGTTTTTGTAGTACCCTCGGACGGCCAGCCATCACTAATGGCAGCCATACTAACACGGCTGGTGTCAGTCCGGACGGTACCACAGGGTATAGGTTTTGTAGTACCCTCGGACGGCCAGCCATCACTAATGGCAGCCATACTAACACGGCTGGTGTCAGTCCGACGGTACCACAGGGTATAGGTTTTTGTAGTACCCTCGGACGGCCAGCCATCACTAATGGCAGCCATACTAACACGGCTGGTGTCAGTCCGACGGTACAACAGGGTATAGGTTTTTGTAGTACCCTCGGACGGCCAGCCATCACTAATGGCAGCCATACTAACACGGCTGGTGTCAGTCCGACAGTACCACGGGGAGTACTATGATATCCCATCTCTTTTGCTGATTTGAACTAGTGTTGGCAACTTAAGTGTTCATAAATGGTCTTCATAACTTTTGTCTTTCAGTCCAGGTATTAGCTTTGTTGCTTTCTGTATGTTTTCTATTGATGTGGTGTGTTTTATTTTATATAGATACCATACCGCATTGGCATATTTGAGATAGCGTCTCACTACTAAAGGCTTATACAATATTGCAAAAGTATTTTTGTCAAAGTACAGTATGTAGAAGATTGGCGGATCAAGCCCATGATGCTGTTTGCCTTGTTGATTTTCTCATTCATATGCTCTACAAAATTTAGCTGCCAGTCTATTGTAACTCCAATATTTTTCTTTGTATCAGTGTATTTTAGTGTCGTATTACAAAGGTCATAATTATATAGTGGTATTTGTCTGTTCCCGGCTGTTAGTATCTTGCATTTTTCGGGTGAAATCTTGATGACCATACGGACCAAATTTCCAGCTGAGCCATATCTTGTTGTAAGATTACCATGTCGTTTATTGAGTTTAAACATGTATCCTTGAAAACTTCAGTACCATCTGCGAATAGGTAGCATTCTGATTTGATATTGTTGGGCAGATCGTTAATGTATAATACAAAAAGAATTATCTAGAACGCTTCCTTGTGGAATTCCACTTGTGACATGTGTCCAATCTGAGAAACTATTCCCTACTCTAACTCTTTGATGTCTATTAGATAAAAATGCTCTTATCCAGTTGACAATATTTTCGGAGATACTGTACCATAACAATAAAGCTTTTGCAGCAGGCAGTGATGTGGAACTTTGTCAAACGCCTTTATAAAATCTGGATAAATGCAGTCCAAACTCCCTCCATTATCTATTATTTCAGTCCATTTATTGAGTACATATAACAATTGTAGTGCCGTACATGTAAATGAGAATGGTGAGAATAACATATTTTTCTTCATGTGGTCAACAATATGAACCCTGATATTCTTCTCCATAAATTTGCATAATATACATGTAAGGCTAACAGTAGTCTTTACACGGGTACCCAAAATATCCGGGTACCCGACTGATTGTCTTATTACCCGCTTCCAAAAACACAACCCGGGTAAGGATTTTCATAATATTACCAATTGCAGACTGTTCTGTTCAGAATTGTATGTTAAAAAAATAAATCTTTTAACTTACAAGAATTATAAAGTGTATGTTTCCTTTCTATTCCAACGCAATTTAATAAAGGATCACAAAATATTGTCACAAATTGCAGAAAAGATGTTGAATGAGCGATGTGGCTACATGTAGTGACGTATGTACGCTAGTAGTACTACATATACTGGTAATGCAAAACTTAAACTCTCTAATTTTCGCTGTAAAAAAAAAAATAATCCAAACCAGTGCACAACAATCAGTGTGTGTAGTATGCTGTAGAAAAAATATATTTGCGGTTGTACATTACCAAACTGTTTTGAAAGTGTTTCTGCTATTTGCTGAAAAAAATTGTAACACCTATTATGAACCAATCACAAGTTTTGTTTAAATGAAATTGTTACGTGTTACTGAACATGCAAGTAACAAAATTGTGAAATCAGTCAGTAATTCCCAGCATAGCGTTAATGAGGTGGAATCGTGTATTTAATATTCCAGAATACCAAGTGACCTGTCCCGTAAAATTTTGATGAAGTGTGTATATTATTATTTTATGGTATTTATGAAGACTGGTAAATAAAAGAGACAAGAAACATTTGTATTCTGTTTCTTTATTCACAAAAACAAAGGTATGATTGAAAAACAAGAAATACCACAAGATTTTACAAGGTGTACTACACTGTTAGATTTTAACACATATACTACTCTCACGAAAAAAATTGAAAATGCTTTGTCGGTTACCCGGCCGATAATGCAGGTCGGATACCCGGTCCGATTTTTGTACTTGGTGCAAACACTAGCCAACAGGTCTGTAGTTTGACTTTGCATAACATACATGTAAATCTAAAAGGTTTATAGTTTGACATTACATAACATACATGTAAGGCTTACAGGTCTATACTTCACACTTTACATAACATACATGTAAGGCTAACAGGTTTGTAGTTTGACTTTACATAACAAACATGTAAGACTAACAGGTATATAGTTTAACTTTACATAACATACATGTAAGACTAACAGGGCTATAGTTTAATTTTACATAACATACATGTACAGTAAGACTAACAGGTCTATAGTTTGACTTTGCATAACATACATGTAAGTCTAACAGGTCTATAGTTTGACATTACATAACATACATGGGTCTATAGTTTAACTTTACATAACATACATGTACAGTAAGACCAACAGGTCTATAGTTTGACTTTGCATAACATACATGTAAGGCTAACAGGTCTATAGTTTGACATTACATAACATACATGTAAGGCTAACAGGTCTATAGTTTAACTTTACATAACATACATGTAAGACTAACAGGTCTATAGTTTAACTTTACATGATATACATGTGAGGCTAACAGGTCTATAGTTTAACTTTACATAATATACATGTAAGGATAACAGGTCTATAGTTTAACTTTACATAACGTGTATATAAGACTAACAGGTCTATACTTTAACTTTTAACATAACATACATGTAAGGCTAACAGGTCTATAGTTTAACTTTACATAACATACATGTAAGACTAACAGGTCTATAGTTTAACATGTAAAGGTTTTATAAAAAATACATGTAAGGTTAACAGGTCTATAGTTTAACTTTACATAACATACATGTAAGACTAACAGGTCTATAGTTTAACTTTATAAAAAATACATGTAAGGTTAACAGGTCTATAGTTTAACTTTACATAACATACATGTAAGGCTAACAGGTCTATAGTTTGATGCTAACTTTCTGCTTCCTTGTTTGCTTGAATAGGGCTGTAATGCACCTTTGCCTACCATTCATCAGGAATGTCCATATTTTGAATTAAATAATTAAACATTCTAATTATTGGTTTGGTAATTTCATTTGTTTAACTTTATAAATCATGTAAGGTTAAAGAATCTTTGGATGCATATAAAAAATACATGGGTCAGGGATTTACTTATATTCAGTTCTGATAGTAGTTTCCTTGCTTTTTCTTTGAGTATTTTTATATTTGTCATTATATCTGTTAATTGTGTTTCCTCCAATATCAGTATATTATCACACTTAAAGCATTTTTGCCTTATAAGTGTCATTAATTGTGAGTTTTTCACTACCATTTACCAAGTACATTATTAAGTCAGCAATACCTGTACGGGTCTTTGTTTTAGATTGTGTGTACAGCCACAACTTCTTTGGGTGCATTTTTATTTTCTTGACTATTTATTTCTCTTTGTCCTTCACTGCTTTCCTTCTAAGATTTTTATATACATGTTCCAGGGATGCCCTTTTACCCTGTACCTGTATTTCCCGGATGATAGTTCTTCCTTTTCCATAGCCTGGGCCTTTAACGGCTTTAGCTCTTCCCTCTGGTGTCATGTTGTAATCAACCGATACTTCACCTAGGTCACCTGTAACAATGATTATTTAACGTGTTCATTCCTGAAAGACACTAATAATGGTCCATTTGGGTTTTCTCCTTCTTTTATCTTCTTGCCAAGTCTTATCACCCTTGTGATATCATCATCTTTAATTGCGACATCTACCTTTTACCAATTTCCTTTACTAATATTACATCATTCTCTATTTTCTCGTTTTATGTTTGTTTTATACTTCAACTCGATATTATCTCAACACAGAGATCTGTAAGAAACTTGTTCAATAAAAATACTTATTTTGAAAAAAGACTTAAAATGAACAAACAGATGTCTTTTAAAAGCTACTGTAACTCTTAATAGACTCACATTGTTAATGAATTAATTTCATATATTAGTCCTATGCCTAACTCGCAGAAATGTATATTCAGCAGCTAATATATGGCATTAAAAGTTAACATATAAATTGTATGAACTTTCCTGGTTCCTGATTGGCTATTGTCATATTATGATGATGATGTGTTTTGACAATCTGTGTTACGATCAAATACGAATACTTTGCTAATCATTTAATATAGATTGGTGATGATATACCTTTGGGGGGAAATTTACTTACAGTGGTTATACCCGGTTTCCATGGTGCTAAGCGGATAACTCCCCCTGGATGGGACACCAGTGCATCGCAGGTTAACTTCCCAGCCAAAACTGTTACTCATTTTACAGCTGATGGACAAAACACAAGACACTTTTCTCCATTGTTTTTTTTTTAAACTCTGCATGGTACCTTTAATTACAAAATAAAAATACTACAGTTCTATGTTTCTTAATGGTTAAATTAGCCAAGTGTTGATCACAGGGTCTCGGGTACAATCACTGGCGGGGTGTACATTCAGTGTTTTTAAGTGGATTATCAAAGGCCACTTACGTCTTAATATATGCAGCGGTCAAATGGCATCTTCACATACTGTACCCCTCTCAAGCATTCACCTTTCTCAGAAAAAATTCCAGGTCAAGATTTATCTACCTGCTACATGTATATTTCATTATTTTTTAAGCAAAGATTCAACTCAGCTCAAAAATTTTGAGTCAAGATTTACCATAGCAAAAAAGAAGGCTTTCACCGCCTTTTGTAGCCTATGATTTTCAATTCAGTAGCTACGGAAGGCTTTTGCAGCCTTGTGTAGCCTCTGATTTTTAATACAGTAGCTACGGAAGGCTTTCGCTGCCATGTGTAGCCTTTGATTTTCAATTCAGTAGCTAGGGAAGGCTTATGCTGCCTTGTATAGCCTCTGATTTTCAATTCAGTAGCTACGGAAGGCTTTTGCCACCTTGTGTAGTCTCTGATTTTCAATCAGTAGCTACGGAAGGCTTATGCTGCCTTGTGTAGCCTCTGATTTTCAATTGTGTGGAAGGCTTTTTGCCTTGTAGTCTCTGATTTTCAATCGGTAGCTACGAAAGAGCTTTTGCTGCCGCCTCTGATTTTAATTCAGGCTTGCCTGCCTTTAGATTCTGATTTTCAATACAGTAGCTCACGAAAGGCTTTCGCTGCCGCCTAACTTCGGCTTTTGCCGCTGTATAACTTCTTTTATTAGGGTTGGAAATTCAATCAAATTTTTTGCTTCTGTTTCACGGAACAGTACTTTCTCAAATAATACTGTTCCAGGTCAGATATTACTGTTCCAACTTTAGCTGATAACAGGACAAATTCCTTTCTTCAAAAATTTCTTGGCCAATTTTCTTTAGATGAAGTTTCACCATCTAAAGATTAAAGATTGAGCTGTCCTCTCTTTCATACATTAAAACTTTTGCATTTCTTAAAGGAATATTCCCAGAAATTTTGCACAATTTTATTTGAAAGAGCAAACTTTTAGAGTCAGTTTGGTTCAAAAATCAGGTTGTCATATTCCCTTCAGGATATCTGAAATTCTTCTAACTTTGTTTACACTGTAGCTATAATTGGAAACAACAGGTGCTACTGTTGTAAATTGATGATGTCTTTGTTCAGATTTAAAAGCTCTATCTGGGGAACATAAAGTACCTGACTGTCCATGTATCCCTGTTTATATTACTGGTACTTTTGGAGCGTATACTCTCCCCTTCCCCACATGCTGTTCATGGTAGCGTTAACAAATGGGGTAGCAGAAGAAGAGCAATACATGCACATAAATTTGATAATTCAACTAGTGTATACCGCTACTGTAGTTGTGCTACAAAAACCTTAAAATCATGACTCAACTTGTTGATATCTGTTTGACCTGAATGAGCTGTCCCTGGTAATGACACAATTTGACAAAGCCCACAATACTATTTACCCCATTACAGTTACTCAAGCCCTCAGGGGAATAAACCTTGCAAAAATTAGATTATCTTGGCTAACCACTTAACTGTAACCACACCCACTTGATTGATAGCTGTTGACCTTAGTGTCGATGTGCAAAGAGTAAATGGGAGTTCCCTGGAACCACAATAACAGATCTTCCTTGGGCCAGTATCCCTGTACATATTTAGAAGATGATGTCATAGTAAGGTTTTTTCAGTTGTTTACAATACCAAGTGTTGTGTAAAAGTGCGCAATAAAAGTTCTGTTGATTGTTACTAAGATTTTCATCGTCAGCTCAAACTTTTGTGGTAGATTTAAGGTAGAATAGTGTGCTGTATGTCAATGCGGTTTAGAAGAGCTTCGAGTAAATCAAGGTGAGTGATATTTCCTGTTTATGGTTTGATATCAAGCCTGGGTGCTACCAGGGAAGTGATCAAGTTTGTGTAAAGCTTAATATTGCGCTTTTAAGTTGGACCATGGAGCTATTTATTGAGACTAGCTTATTTGCATCTCATTACTGTTCTCATGCAATGCTTTCCATTGCTCAATTAACAACACACAATTTTATAAAGTATATCTGGTTTTATGATTGTGTTTCTGATATACATTTTATGCATTTAAGTTGTTCTGGAATATCTTAGACCTACTCCTGCAATACAATAAAGTGCAGTTTTCATTTCTGCTCAAAGTTGTGATTGCTGCACATCTTAGAATCTCTGTCAGGCATATGAAAGTCCTAATTGCTACATAGAGGTATAGTCAAATTAAATTTCTTTTTTTTGCTGTGTTCAAACTGTTCAACAATGTATTTACAAAAGAGCTGTTAACCTGAGGACATTGACACATATTTGCATTAATTAGGTATTGATTAATTAATTATTTAGTATTTGAAATAGGAAATCCAGTAGTGGGAGGGGTGGGTAGGAGAATTTTTCTTTAGAAATTAAAGGAAAATACTTGGAGAGATATTTTGATTAGCTCGAAAAATACTGACAGCATCTGTTTCTTTGTTTTGCTTTTTGATGAGAGAGAGAGAGAGCTGCTTTGTGATTCTAAAAAAAGGATGAAAAAGTGATCATGATTTTAAAAATTGTTCCCCCTCCTCGAGGTAAAAAGCTGTTTAAACCCTTTGCAGTTAATGATAACATTAGCAAATTACTCAATCCATCATTTTCATTATTACTGTATCCTGCATGACTGACCAGACAAAAGTCAGTTGTTATGTGAGTTGGTCCAGCTGTGCTGTAACAATGCTAATCAATCATCAGCCATTGTTACAGTACTACCATTTTAATTTGGATCAATAATGACATAATCAATCTATTTATAGAAGTGACACAATATTAACCCAGGCCAGGCGCTGCCACTGTTACCAAGGCACTGTCTGTGCTTCCTGTGCATGTCAACAGCTGGCACTTGTTTTTTTCTCTCAAAAAGCTGCTGAATTGTTAACAAGAACTTCCTTATTGTTTCCCTGCACAATGTACAAATAGGGAATCATATAACTGACATGGAGAAATCCATGCAAATTGTTTGTAAACATTGCATGGTTTATTAATTTCATGGTAGAATAAAGAAATCAAAATATTTGAAATTAAAAAGTTGATAACAATCTTACCTTGAAGGAAATACATTTTTTAAGGCCAGGTATTGTGTGAACACATAGATAAAAATACAGTTACAATCCAGCCTTTTTGATTGGTTGAAATATTTACACATACACTGACAAGCCAATCAATTCCATTGTAGAAGTGAAGTTACTGGTATGTATAGGATTTATTGCTGACTGGTCTTGAGACAAGATTCCCTCTTTAATTGAGACTTGTTTTCTTCTTGTGTTTCGCCTTGCTTTAACAAATTGGTTACTCCATTACAGTCAGAATAAAAGTTTTCAAACCATACAACATATGAAATAAAGTTGATGTGTGTTATGTCAGACTTGATATCTTCTTTAATTTTGAAGGGGCTCAAATTGACATGTTCCTTTGTCCCTTGCATCAGTTGCCTAGAGGTGTTTGTGGTCACCTCAGTAAAATTTCCTTAAAAACTTTACTGACTGGTATGAGATAATGAAGCATGCAGAGCGTATGTGTGCAGTTTGTATTTAGTGATTTCTTAGATAATAATAATAATAATAATGATACATTTTCATATTGTGCATTATACCAAACGTATGATGTGAATTAACATTTGAATGTCAATGCAGTATGGTTTTTTCCAGTGGATTATTAGGACTGAATTATTGTTATTGAAATCCACTTTCTTTATATGCACAATAACTTTTGTCATGTATAAAACAAAGAAATTAAAGGAAAGTGATTTCATTTACAATACTCTTGTCACACCCACTCCAAATGCTGAAGTTCAAGCTCAAAGTCAGCATTGCTGTTATGATTAACTGTCCTCACAATAGCTCCCACACAACCCAATCACTGCTAAACATTGTCAAGGGACTTGTTTTTGTGACCTGGTAGCAGTGATGTCGTAATATGCAGGTACTGTTTCCTTATATGGTAAGGAGGCAGGATATTATTCACTTGTTTATTATAATAGGCCGCCCACTCTGTACTAACATGTTTTATAGCCCTCCATGGTGCAAGCGCACTCTACCTGCTGTGTTTGTGATGACATCATTTTTGCTCACTGTTATAAAAGTGAGATTGACAGATGTTTTGGTATTTTTGCTTCTGAATTTGAGTGGAGACCGGCTGCAGGAAAGTGTGATTTCATGCTAGTAATGTGATCAGAAGTGCACTGCTTTGTGATTGCTTGGATGTCTTGTTCTTCATTGATTTGTATTTCTCATCTGAGGTCGTGTACAGGTGACAAGATCAGAGATTGTAAGCCAGATTTCTTCTTCTTGTAATATTATTGAGTTCATGAATTGTGGTCTAGGAAATGTGCAGCTTGGTAGTATTACTGATACAATGCGTTTTGGGATGCCTGCATGGGAAAAGGGCTAGAAGGGAAAAATCTTGAAAGGCACTGGTGTTTTTATGATGAAAATACTATGTTTACCATTCACAGCGGATGAATGATAGAAATTATGCACTTGTCAGTTGTGTGACTCAAGCCTACTACCCCCAGCAATGTCAGTCAAAGGTGAGTCATTGACATATGAAATATTGACTCATATGTGTGTCATTGTACCAAATTGTCAGTCACCAGAGTGACTCTCAAGTGGGTCAATTTACTTTAGACCCATTGACTTTGTACAGAGGTGATTGATTTGGGATAAGTCATTTCACAAAATATTGTCAGTCACCTAAGTGACTGAGGGGTACATCAATGTACATGTTTTGTCCACCCGCTTTGGTGCAATGACTCATCTTGTTCAGGGGTGTAGGGGTGAGTCACACAGTTGACAAGTGCATTACATAACTGGTAAAGAATGTGTATAATGTTTACTGGTATACTGTATATGTTAGGCACTCCTTTCCCCATCCCAATTACTGAAGAACAGAGGGGTGTTAGCTCCCTACTGTACTTCCCTGTGGTGCAGACACCTGTGAATGACTTAGTATGACTTCCATGACAAGAACTGAAGAATGTCTTTAAAAGTACAGTATATGAACAAGATGTTTAAAATGGCTTAAGGTACAGTATATGAACAAGATGTTTAGGATGGCTTAAGGTACACTATATGAACAAGATGTTTAAGATGGCTTAAGGTACAGTATATGTACAAGATGTTTTAGATGGCTTAAGGTACAGTATATAAACAAGATGTTTAAGTTGGGTAAGGTACAGTATTTGAACAAGATGTTTAAGATGGCTTAAGGTACAGTATATGAACAAGATGTTTAAGATGGCTGAAGGTACAGTATATGAACAAGATGTTTAAGATGGCTTAAGGTACAGTATATGAACAAAATGTTTAAGATGGCTTAAGGTACAGTATATGAACAAGATGTTTAAGATGGCTTAAGGTACAGTATACGAACAAGATGTTTAAGATGGCTCAAGGTACAGTATATGAACAAGATGTTTAAGATGGCTTAAGGTACAGTATATGAACAAGATGTTTAAGATGGCTTAAGGTACAGTATATGAACAAGATGTTTAAGATGGCTTAAGGTACAGTATATGAACAAGATGTTTAAGATGGCTTAAGGTACAGTATATGAACAAGATGTTTAAGATGGCCTAAGGTACAGTATATGAACAAGATGTTTAAGATGGCTTAAGGTACAGTATATGAACAAGATGTTTAAGATGGCTTAAGGTACAGTATATGAACAAGATGTTTAAGATGGCTTAAGGTACAGTATATGAACAAGATGTTTAAGATAAACTCAAAATCATAAAAATAGCTAAAAGTCTCATTAAACTGGTCCCATCAGTTAAACATTGATCATTTAAAAATTTGGATACTGAATTAGCATAAATTGCACAAAACTTTGTGACATCACAAGAAGAACACTGTGGTATTGCTTGTGTAAATTTAATGTTTTTCAACCTTTTCCCAAATGTGTATGAGAGGAAACAGTTGTTTATTAATTCAGCAGTCAAACGACATCTTCACATATCCCCATAAGCATTCACCTTTTTCAGATTTTTTTTTAGGTGAAAATTCACCCACCTGCCATATTTTTTGGCAAAGATTCACCTGCCAAAAAAAATAGGTCAAGATTAACCTCTGTCAAAATGTTGGGTTACGATGCACCCTGGCAAAAAAAATCGGGGGTCAAGATTCACCTTTGCCAATTATTTTTAGGTGAAGATTTACCATAGAGAAAAACATGTTTTTTACCTAACTTATTTTATAACGCATGTACTTCAAAGAGCCACCTTTTTGTTCTATTGTACCACAATTTGTATTACTCTCTTTTATCTTCTTGCATGATACACGTTTGCATTATAGAAATTTATGACAGCAATAAAGTGTGACCAGAGAAAATAACTATATATGATGCACAACTTAAAACATGTCTGTTTGCTTTCTCTTTCGTTGTCTTTGTCTTTGAATTGCATCATTCACTTCACAATAATCCCTACATGTGACAAACATTGCAACAGTGATCAATCCCCTAGCAATTTTGAACATTTTATCAAATTTAATTTTCTCCCTTGTTTAAACTTGTTACTTTGCTATGGAAAACCCTGTGTTTAAAACAAATTGCCTAGACCCTAGAAATATTTTGCAAATTGTACTCATTCAACCTGAAAATCAGCACATTTAGTTGTTTTTAGCGAGCCGCATGAAGAAATTGTACCACACAGTGACACCAAATGATCATTTGCAGCCAATTTCATGATGGAACGCTTAAATAATATTCATTGACATATTTGGAGTGTGTATTAGCACCTCTTGTTCTTCGTGCCCATGTTGGCACCACTACGCTTATGATTATGGACGTATTATAATACCTCTGTACGTAGTAGGAGGAAGACAGTTTGTGAACATTCTTATGTAGGGATATTATATGGGTACGTGGCCCGGATAAACTTCCGTGGAACGCTTTTTACGCAAGGCACAATACTGCAATAGGTATGTGCTAGTGGGCGAGGATGAAATACAATACTGCAATAGGTATGTGCCAGCTCGGCGAGGATAAAACGTCTTTAATCTGTCAATACGCAAACAGAAAATTGTAATTCTAAGTTAATTATTTGGATTTGGCACATTCCGTTGTTTAGATTAAAGAATTTTGACAAGGATTCACCCATCTGCAATAGTTTTAAAGCAAAAATTCACCGGACTTTGTTTAAGATTCACACCACCCAAAAAAAAATTCCGGTCAAGATTCACCCAAACTTTAAATTTTTGATCTGAAGATTCAACGTCGTAACGACGTAGAATCTTAAACGTGCCTTGAGAGGGGGGTCTGTGAAGATGCCGTTTGACCACTGCATAAGCAAAGGAAATGAAATTTTGCTTTTGCTTTGACCCATATTTAGCAGTAAATGCAAATTCTGTGGTGTGTGAAATCTAGGAGAGATATATAAAGGATTACATTCAAGATATGGAGCTGTGTTCTTGTGCATACATCATCACTTATAGTACCCTTATATCAATTTTAGCTTGTACCATGCTTGCGACAAGCTAACATTTTTAGCTTGCGCAAGCATGTTGCAAGCTTGCAGCAAGCGTGCTGCAAGCTAGTATTTGGAACAAATACTAGCTTGTTAGCTTGCGCAAGCTAGCATAGAATATTTGTTAGCTTGCTCAAGCTTGCAAAAAGTTTTGCTAACTTGCGCAAGATTGCAGATAGCTTTTGCTAGCTTGTGCAAGCTAATTTGTTCCTAATACTAGCTTGCTGCAAGGTTGCTTTATGCTTGCACAAGCTAAAAATTGTTAGCTTGTTGCGAGCGTGCTGCAAGCTAATATTTCTGTGACAGTAATAGCGCATGTTGAAAAATTCTTCAAAAATAAATTTGTCATAACTTAAAAAAGTATAAATGTTATTTTTACAATTTGAAGACATACAGTATGTGCTTAGAATTGCCATCTGAATACAAGTCTTAAGTGTCAAGAGATATGGTAAATTGCAACCATAATACTTGCGTACAGTACAATGTACGTTCCAGCAAATTCTGTTAGTTAATTGTGCTCTACAATCTGAAGTAGGTTTTAAATGCAGTTGTTGAACAATCTGAATTTGTTTGCAGCAAAATCTATCAAGAAAGAAAATAAGTAATGGCATCACTCTTCTAAAGTCCTGCCTATTTAAACAAAATTCAAAGAGCTTGAGATGTTATACTTGTGTTTCTTTGTGTGGTCTCTTACTGTACAGGATAAGCATGTCTTACTGTACAGGATAAGCATGTCTTACTGTACAGTATGAGCATGTCTCTTACTGTACAGGATAAACATGTCTTACTGTGCAGGATAAGCATGTCTTACTGTACAGTACAAGCATGTCTCTTACTGTACAGTACAAGCATGTCTCTTACTGTACAGGATAAACATGTCTTACTGTACAGGATAAGCATGTCTTACTGTACAGTACGAGTATGTCTCTTACTGTACAAGATAAACATGTCTTACTGTTCAGGATAAGCATGCCTCTTACTGTACAGGATAAGCATGTCTTACTGTACAGGATAAGCATGTCTTACTGTACAGGATAAACATGTCTTACTGTACAGGATAAGCATGTCTCTTACTGTACAGGATAAACATGTCTTACTGTGCAGGATAAGCATGTCTTACTGTACAGTACGAGCATGTCTCTTACTGTACAGGATAAACATGTCTTACTGTACAGGATAAGCATGTCTCTTACTGTACAGGATAAGCATGTCTCTTACTGTACAGGATAAGCATGTATCTTATTGTGCAGGATAAGCATGTCTCTTACTGTACAGGATAAGTATGTTTCTTACTGTACAGGATAATCATTGATCAATTTTAGCTACTTTAAAGAAATAAATCTTCACTCACATATCTTGAAATTGGAAACAGTCTATACATTTAATTTCCTTCTTGATTCTTTGAAAAACTGAATTCATTTGCTTTTCAAAAACAGATATTTATTTGCCTTGTTTCATAACAAACAATTTGTTTATTTTCATGTCTTACTATACAGGATAAGCATGTCTTACTATACAGGATAAGCATGTCTTACTATACAGGATAAGCATCTATTACTATACAGGATGAGCATGTCTTACTGTACAGGATGAGCATCTCTTACTGTACAGGATAAGCATGTCTTACTGTACAGGATGAGCATGTCTCTTACTGTACAGGATAAGCATGTCTCTTACTGTACAGGATAAGCATGTATCTTATTGTACAGGATAAGCATGTCTCTTACTGTACAGGATAAGTATGTTTCTTACTGTACAGGATAATCATTGATCAATTTTAGCTACAGGATAAGCATGTCTTACTGCACAGGATGAGCATGTCTCTTACTGTACAGGATAAGCATGTCTCTTACTGTACAGGATAAGCATGTCTCTTACTGTACAGATGGGGGATTTTTTGCATAATTGACAATACTTAGCTATTTTGATAAGAAAATTGATCAATTTTAACTACTTTAGAAATAAATCTTCACTCACATATCTTGAAATTGGAAACAGTCTATACATTTAATTTCCTTCTTGATTCTTTGAAAACTGAATTCATTTGCTTTCCAAAAACAGACATTTATTTGCCTTGTTTCATAACAAACAATTTGTTTATTTTCAAATGAAATGCAGTTCAAATTCCCCAAAAGGCAACATTTGAAATCCTGGAGGGTTTATCTGTCTCCCTACATCTAGACTAGTAAACAAATCAGATGAGTCATCACAGATACAGATACTGGTGACTGTCAATGGATAGATCTGCATAATTAACCTGAATAAGGTTGAGTGGGAATTGTTACTTGCATGATCTCATACTTTTGGAAATGTACACACTACAAGTCTGCGTGCCAAGTGCTTCTGGTGAAACACATTTTATGACATTGAAAACAATGAAATAGTTAATAAGCGGAACATTTCTTTCTCAGCGGGCCCATAGCCGGAGGAAGAAAGGGAGGTAGGGGGGGGGGGGGATCTGGGGGAAATACCTCCCGAACCCATTACAAAATATTTCACCCCCCTTACAAACTAAGGTAAGCAAAAATTAGTAACATGCATCATAATTTGAAAAAGCCCTATAATTTTGTTTAAATCATGCATAATTACTGAACGAATCTTAATTTACATAATATTTTACAAAACACAATAATACTATTATAATATTATTTTACATTATATTATTTTGCTGTCTTGAAATTTCTACAGGCCTTATAGGTATAATTATGGAAGAGCAACCTGTATTTGTTAAAAAAGCATAAAGCTCAAGGAATTTTCCAACAGATTAAAGTTTAACCATGTTTGCCAGCAACAAATGCAGCATAATCATTAGCATGGTACCACCTCGGTTTCATGTGATAGCAAACTCTGCCGTAACCTTTTTAAAAAAAATCTTGAGTTGGGGCAAAATATGCAGAAGGGATATATCATTTCCATACAATTGATAAAGTCAGCGGCATAGGAAGGGGGGTGGAGCCAAACTTTGTTTTCGTCTTAACAAACCTCAAAAAATATATGAGTCTCTTATGTCAAAAAACTATTTGTAAGGAGAGGGGGGGGGGAGTGGGGGTGTAAAATTATTGGAAATTTTTGCAACATTTCTAGAAAATTTCAGAAAACTTGGAAGAAAAAATTAAAGAAACTTTCACGAAAATGAAGCACATTTCCCAAAAATGAAAGCAAATTTCTTGAAAAAGGAAGGAAATTTCCTGAAAATTGAAGAAGAAAAAACTACAAAATGAAGTAAATATACCTATAATTAAAAGCAATTTTCAAAAAAAGAAATTTCCTGAAAATGAAGGAAATCTTCTAAAAGTAAAAATAAATTTCTCGAGAAAGGAAGGAAATTCCCCAAAATTTAATAAAAACTTCCAAAAATTAAAGAACATTTCATGAAAATGAAGAAAATTTCACGAAAATGGAAGGAGATTTCCTGAGTCTTTTAATCAGTGTTGACTTTTGTAGTGACGATCTTAATTTATTATATTATTTCAATATATTTGTTTCATAAGGATATTTTCCTATGGTCAAAACTCACCACGGGGGGCAGTCAAAAGAAATCAGTTAGGGGGGGGGGGGGGTGAAACATTTCCCCTCGGGTTAGTATGATAAAATAGGCTATGAACTGTGCGGTTAAAACAATTGAAACCTTATGTTTAAAGGAAATTGCTCGGCTCAAAAAATTGAACTGATTGCGCACAACTCTAGCAGATTACTATTATTGTTGTTGTTGCTGTTGTTGTTATTATTATTATTATTATTATTATTATTATTATTATTATTATTATTATTATTATTCAGTGTCACATTCCAGAGCTGTTTGCACACAATGATCAAACTTTATCAAAAATAACGGAACTTTTAACAATTAATCAATATGTGTCGACTAAGTGTTTTTCAGAGTGAATTTGTTTATCGTAGCTTCTGAATTTCTTTTGACTAAGCCGTTCTGGGAAAGAATCATGCAGAAAAACCCGTCCGACGGGCCCTGTACCTTTCTCTGTTGTTTTTGCAACTGATTAGTTCCAGTCAGCCATTGTAGTAATGTTTAATAATACAATAGTATAGTAGGCTCTAGTACACATACAGTAGTACACTCATACTGTACTGTACAGGTGTTCACGAAGTGAACTATTTGATTGGACATTTGTGCTGACCGATAGTCGGAAAAAAGAGCTGATCTTGACGTCATGCAAAGCATGGCCAGATTTATCAGTGTTGTTGTTATGAATTTTTTGAGCCAAGCGATTTTCTTTACTTTAGAATAGAAATTAAAGGAGCACTAGACGGAAAAGTATGGACGCTCATTTTTGCAAATTTCACAGATTTATTATCCTTAACAGATCGATAAGCTCCATGCCTTCATAGCCCACAGACGACAAGAGGGCAAAGGTCACTTGAATATTCATATTAACCAGAAAATTGCTATACCGTTGTGTGCTAGAAAGCTTTTGATTTTTTGAGGACCCCCCTAAAAATACGCCCCCACTTTTGGTCTAGTGCTCCTTTCCCCCTCCTCCTTCCCCCCCTCCCCCCAAAAAAAAGTACAGCTGGCTACGGACCCATTTCTTTATTGTACAGGTAGGTTCTGTAATAAACAGTTTATGTTTTAGAACTTTTGTAAGCTCTGTCAATTAAACGTCAACATTTCATAGAATTTTGGTTTGAGTATAACAAATGGCATAGGTCATGATGCCACATTTCATCAAAGAAACTTGTTTGCTTGAATACTAGAATATCCAAATATTTAATTTTCTCTTGGTATGCAGAACAATATGATATGCATAATAACTTATTGTTTAATATTTACAAAATATGATGTGATAGAATGCATAATGTTACATACATAAGATTAAATCAAAAATGATATAAAGTGAGATCAAATAAAGAATAATCTTTAAATAATAATATGAAGATTGTAGAGTTTGTATCATGAATTGATGCCTTTAACATTGGACATTGATCAGTTTGTATTGAGTGATAAATGTACCTAATTTGATTACTTTTGTAAGATCCCTTTAACCCTTACTCTACCACGCGGCGATACTATCGCCGTTTTCAAACCACTTTAAAAAAAAAAAAAATCGGGACTTTACCACAGTCCTATAGGAGTAATCTTGATATCATTTTAAAGAACTCTACTATTTCTTTTACAAAATGAAACTTTTTCATAGGGGTCATATTACATAATTTTTAGAAAAAGTACATCGCAAAAGGGTAAAACTCAAAAATTGCTAAACAATTTACATTTTTTTTGTTCTTTCTCTTTTAAATTTTACAATAACTTCAAGATCACATTTTTGCTTGAAAATCAAACACGCAAGTCCTAAGACATGATAGTATTGTTTTCTGGTATAATTTTTATAATCCCTACATGCAATCTTTTGTTTAAGAGAAATTTCTTCAAAATTTCATGAATTTCTGCCATTTTTGACCCGTTTTTTCCCAAAAAATCGTGTACTTAAACTGTACATCATACATGCTTCGTTGAACCGCCGTTCGAAAGCGCTTGAAATTTCATTTCCTTTCATTTGATATATAAATAAAGGCATACCCCCTCTATTTAGAACCTGTCCTTTAAGAAATATATTACACCTCTTCAATTTGAACGACTACTTGGTGCAGAGGGAATGTACGCGGCTAGCATGCGAGTGCTCCGGGTTCGAGTCTCACTGTGACCACTGCATAATTATTTTTCTGCTGCAGCTTTCAGAGGTCGTTTGACTTTTATCATTTTTGATGTGTTTTTATCTTTCCTTTCTTTCTGAAAATTATAGATTAGTATCATTGGAAAGGAAATTTCAAAAAGAATCTAAATATGTAACACAAATCTCTGTTTTCAATACTGACATGCAGTTATACTTTTGCAAAGATTGACCATTTGTTGACCAAATATAGCCAAAAATTGCTTAATTTACATAATTTTGTCTAATATTTCCTGAATTGGTTTTAATTACTCAAGAGATAAATATCTGAGCATTTATTCCAACCAAACTTGTAACGAAAGAAAATAAAAGGAAAGTTGTCAAAAATGCATATGAAAAAAAAGTTACGAAAATTGGGGTCGCTTTTTTTAAAGCCCTGGTAGAGTAAGGGTTAATATACGGAAATATCTTCAATTTAACTATGTTTTTACTTGTCTTATAACTATGTACAGTAAAGTTTATCTTGTGTTTTACCATTGCCCGTAATGATTGTTTATAATTGACGCTGACAACTGCCGTAGGCACTAAAGTCAAATTTTATTATTCAATATGGCTTTGCACTAAAATAATGAGTTGATGTTGATTTCCTTATTCCTACCACTTTGTGATGATGAATGGATTGTGAAAAAAATGGTTCTAAAAATTTGACAGCTCGTAATGAATTTGTCTAATTGATTAGGATGTTTTGCAGTTTTGACTCAAGAAATTGAAAAAAAAATTTAGAATTTATTTACTGAATGAACATGTGCTGTTATACAAAAAAATAATCTTATTAAGGTGGGGAAATAATTCAAGTTAAGAATAAATGATAAAGATCAGATTTAATTATAATTCAATTTAAGACAGAAAATAAGATGAAAAAACCCCAGAGACATTTAGATTGAATAATAGCAGGGTAATGAATGCTCGATTATGACAGAATAATTACTCTCTCTCTCTCTCTCTCTCTCTCTAGGTGCCGAGTCTGGAACAGACATTGGCGATCATGGCCCTCCAGTCACTTCTCTTTAAAGCTAAATGCATAAACTTATTGTTACTTATGCTATTGTTGGTTGCTCAGTTGTTTAAGCTTTAAACATATTTAACTCGCTGCCTTCCTCTGCTTCTTTTGCCCTCAATTTTTTCCACATACTGCAAGCTGTTCTAACCCTCCCTCCCGATATACATGCCTAAAAATTCCATCTGATGGCATTGAGTAGGGAGGGACCTGTCCATGCCTAAAGCTATCAGGACATCATCATTTGTTTCCCTCTCTGTTCAAGATATTTTCAACATTCTCTTAATGAACCACATTTCCGTAGCTTCTAATCTTTCCTTTGATGCCACTGGTAATTGTCCAGCATTCACAGAGACCGTACATATGCCTTCAATTGACACCGACTACTCACACTGTACATTAAGATCTGTTCATAGCCATCCAGGTCTTAATTTATTCTCACAATTTTTCTTCATGAATAAATTTCCCCTTTATGCCTGAGGTTCAAGTGTCCCAAATTATATTTCTATGACAAAAATGTAATGGCATAATGACCATTTATAATTAAGAGGATTATGTAGCCATTCACAGTATAAAGATAAACAGAGGCAGACCACCCTACTCTGTTGATAGAAATTGATTTTGTACACTTCAAATTACATGAGTAGTATATTACATTACCCTCAATATGATGCTTTTATCAAATTGCTTTTTAGTAATTTAGTTCTCTCTCTCTGATATGTTTATTTTGTTCATGACCTCTTTTGAAGTAAAATACCCTCAAACTATTTTTTTTGGAATTAACGCTTGCCTGGGGGAGCCTGAATTGCTTTTTGTTCTGAATGATTAGTCATCGGTCTCAGTTCATTGTGTTTTCAAAGTACCTGGATGTTTATTACCAGGGTATAAGAATAATTACATAAGCAGTTTACCCTCTAAAATGGAAAGAAACAAGAATTAAATCGATGTGTATACAAAATTGGCAACCAGTATCTACATTGTTATTGTTGTAGGAGAGTATATTTAGATGTAATTCTTTATGGAAAAGAGATGTCTTTTTATTGAAGACGTTGTTAACGTTTTTTTTAAACAGCATAATGAGATGCATTGCTACAGTAAGTGATTTCTGCCGAAAAATGGTTATGAGTAATTCTTATGGTTGAAATCAAAGCAATCTGATATAAAGGTTTTAAATCTTTCTCAGATGATTTTGTAGAAGACGGAATCGTCAGAAGGTATATTGCTTGACTAGTCACCATTAAATCTGACACATTCTGGTGATGTCACTACCACCATAGTGGTTATTGCTTGACTTGTCATCGGTAAATCTGATACATTCTGGTGATGTCACTACCACCATAGTGGTTATTGCTTGACTTGTCATCGGTAAATCTGATACATTCTGGTGATGTCACTACCACCATAGTGGTTATTGCTTGACTTGTCATCGGTAAATCTGATACATGTACATTCTGGCGGTGTCACTACCATAGTGGTTGTTGATTGGCTTGTATAATTATATCGACCAATTAGAAACATTGGATTGTAGTTTGTAATTATCTTGAACTTAACATGATAAATGGCCTTGCAACTAGTTCATTGAAGTTCTGGGAGTATTTCTACTACAAAGCAGTTTAGCCCAAAGGTAATTAAATGGAGGTTTCCAGTGACAGCACTTTCTTGCAGAAGTCCTTCCATATTGTATTATTCATCTTTCTTTTCTTCTTTCTTTCAGATTAAACCGCTGGTGCCGCTGGTGAGGATTTTGATGTTGTGTCCAGCTGATAAAAAGGTAGAACAAATAGTTTCAAGTTTTATCATATTCTTTATGTTACGTACAATGACTAACAATTAGACTGTGGGCCGAAGGTCTCTTTTATTTTGCACTTTCGTAGTCCACCTCTTGGGGCAACACAAAAATTACATCAATTTGTGGGGAATAACTTGCTTATTGCTAAACTAAAAAGTTCTATCAAATTTTCTTGCACGTTAAGGAGTAATTAAGAAAAACATGTTAATTGGATGTAAAGGGTTCCCTCTACTATAAAAAATGGTTTTTTGTGGCCATTTAGATGCCCAAGACTGCTGCCAATTCACTGTTTTTGTGACTTAGGCCACAGGACAAAGTTATGGCACTAATTTAAATGCAATTATAGAGTTCCATCAAATTACAGTACTTTTTTCTTTGAAATGGCACAAATATAAGTCTCTGAATATAGAAAGGAAGAATATCATTACGGTCACTGGGAATAATACGTATTTTACAGCCCTGGTCTTACTCCTGTTTAATCTGTTGAATATAGAAACCTGAGTGGCTGCCTATTGTTGTTGATAAGGAATACAAATCCACTGATTAAAACGAGAAAAATCAGGATTTTCGAAGACTTTAAACAGTATGTTAAAGTTGTAGGAATTTACAGTTATTTGTCTTTTCCTGATTTTGGTTGCCTCTTCAGGCAATTTTATGCTGTGGGTAATCTGTGTATTACTGTAACTTTAGTAATTGTAGTGATAAGTTTTGCTTCTTTTCCTGAATGTACCATTCATCCTCTTCATATACCTCTCTGTGCAAGAAGTGACGAGTTCCAGGAATAAATAACATCACTCGTTTTCCTTTCAAATTTAATGGACTGACCTATGCCATTATGAAGCTTACAACTTTGTGGAAGCAAGATTGAGGAGAGAATACTGTTTGAGTTTTGGCAAAGCCAGTCGTAGTTGTATTATTATATGGCAGTGCACGAACTTAATGAACATAAAACAAGTGTATAATTTGTTATAAAATGTGTGTTGTGCCTTTTGTGTAACAAATGTTCAGACGATTCAGATCTGAATGAGAAATTTATATTTTCGTTATATTATTTGATAGACGTTGGTTTGTATTTGTTTACTACTAAACAGTGGCTTCCAATAAATCCCTGTGTATGTTATCTCATGAATTGGAGCCATTCTAGCTAGTTTGATTACAGGTATCAATTTCACACAAAAGACAAAGAACCTTTGGGGGTATTTTTGTAAATGTTTATGTTTGGTGAGCATACGAACCATAATGCGAACTCATGTTATGGCAACTTTGGCTGGCTTGTCCAGCCGGCTGGCTAACTGTCTGGCTGGCCATCTGTCCAGCCAGCTGGCCATCTGGTTGTCCACAGTTTTTCTGAGATTTCCTCAGAAATGTTAAAGTTTTTGAGAATTCCTCAGAAATGTTAAAGTTTCTTTAGAGTTCCTCAGAAAAAGTTACAACTTTCTTTAGATATCCTTATGGAAGGTTAGAATTTCATCACAAAATGTTAAAGTTTTTCAGACACCTAAGACAGACTGAAGACTAGTTTCTTTAAAAAGTCTACAAAACATTTGTAATATCTTTAGCAGATATCTGTAAAATGATATAATTTTCTAATATTCTTCAGAGATCCTCAAGCGTCGCTCTCTTAGCACTGGAGATTAAAATCCTTAACATGCAAAATATTTGGACACCAACAGTTGTATCAGGCATGATTATTAAACTCTGCCTTTAATATTGTGGTCATTTGCATAAAGTTACTACAGTTTATAAACTGACCAGACTTTTTTTATTTAGTATGCTCAGTCAGGGAGTGTGACAGGATGTGGCAGCATATGGACTTAGGGAGGGATGCCATGTGGGACATGGATAGGGGCCATGCGGGACATCTGATATGATATATGTGGTATACACCAAGGGCTATATCAGGCATAATTATTTGATTCCGCCTTTTTTTCTTATTCAACAAGCCATTTGCATATAAGTTATTATATAAACTGACACTTTCATACATACTGTAGTATGCTCAATCAACCTGAGCATTAATGACATCGGGAATGACCTTGGCCCCAGCATCAAACGTACCCTCTACGTGGATGACTTCACCATCTTCTACTCCTCCCCTAGCTTTCCTATTGTTGAAAATAGGCTTCAAACCAGCCTCAATCAGCTGCAAGTCTGGAGCAACAATAACGGTTTTAGATTCTCCAAAGACAAGACAGTCTGCATGCACTTTTGCCATTTCAACAACCTCCACCCCAACCCGAACTTTGTGCTCAATGGGAATCGCATCCCTAAAGTTGAAAACACAAAGTTCCTTGGTCTAACTCTAGACCCCAAGCTCACCTACAAGCCACACATCACCAACCTGAAACTAAAATGCAATAGCTCCTCAACATCCTCCGACTGCTCTCCAACACTACTTGGGGAGCGAACCGCTATGCTCTCCTCAAAATTTTCAGGCTCACCATTCGTGCAAGCTTGACTATGGCAATATTGTTTACTGTGTCGCTCACAACTCATACCTCAACCACATTAACACCATCCAAAATGAAGCCCTCAGGCTTTGTCTAGGAGCCTACAGGACCTCCCCAATCACTAGCCTTCATGTTGAAGCCAACGAACCCCCTTTCTACTTAGATGTAAAAAGCTTAGCCTCTCCTATGCTTTTAGAGTCCTCACCAACACCCAGAACCCTGTTTACAACCTCATTAGGTACCCCAATTTCTCCTCCCTCTTTGATAGGACTAAAACCCTATCGCCCCCTTCAGCTTACGTGATTAAATCAGACCTCTTTCAACTTGGCATCAACCCCGCCACTCTCGGCACCTATTCCTGGCCCACTTTTCCGCCTTGGGCCACCCCTTCCTTCTGTCCACCTAGACCTCTCCACTTATAACAAATCTCAAACTCACCTAATCTCTTCATCAATCTCCACAACCAAATCAAAGACCAACTCTCAAATTACACCTCCATCTATACTGATGGCTCCAAGGAAGGCAACAAGACAGCTGCTGCTGCCATCATCCAAGACATCACCCTCAGTAGCAGACTTCCTGACCACTCATCCATCTTTTCAGCCGAGGCTAAGGCCATTCTCCTCGCCCTCAACTTTATTGAGTACTCTCCTCTTAGTCACTTTGCCATTTTCTCTGACTCAAAGGCTGTTCTTACTTCATTACTCAATCTTAAATGGGATAACCTCACCTGCCACCTCCTCCTCCGAAACTCTTTTCTCCCACCCTCTGCAGGAAAAGTGTTCTTTTCTTCTGGATACCCAGCCATGTTGGCATCCCTGGCAATGACAGGGCTGATACAGCCGCTAAGCTTGCCCTTAACCTCCTCCCTTCCCCTTTTCCCAAAACCCTCTCTGACATCAAACCGCTTATCGCTTCTCTTGTTCGTGACCGCTGGCAAACCTTATGGAACTTCCAAATTGATAACAAACTCCATGTTATCCAGCCCACAATCCCGATCAAATCCACCATCAACAACCTTTCTCATATCGACAACGTTCATATTACCCGTCTTAGAATTGGTCACACCCACCTCACTCACTCCCACCTCCTTATTGGTTCCCCAACCCTCTGTAACAATTGCCACTGCTTCCTTACAATCCAACACGTTCTCCTTGCTTGCCCCCTGTACAACCTTCCCAGAGCTTCTCTCGCTCCCCACAACTCAATTGCTGAGTTCTTCCAAAAATCCTCCAGATAAAATAGTCTCCTTCCTTCAGCATGCATCACTCTACAACCATATTTAATCCTCCTCTTCCACCCCCTCTACTCTGTTTTTAGTTTTACCCATGCACCTCCTCTCTCGATCACAGCTTTCTGGCTTTTGTTCTTGAATTTCTCTCATTCTTCCCCTGGTCTCTTTCCTTACTACCTCTAAAATGTTCTGACCTCTCAGGCACAATTTGACCTTCGTTGTCGTGGTGCCGTTAAGACCTCATCAAACAAACAAACAGGGACTGTAATACAGTAGCTAGGATGAAACTTCTTATGGAGCCTATGGGACATGGGGTGGGATGCCATGTGGGACATGGGGTGGGATGCCATGTGGAACAGGGTGGATTGCGATGTAGGATATATGGTGCAATGCCATGCAGGACATAGAGTGGAATTCCATGGGACGGGATGTCATGTGGGACGAGGGATGTCATGTGGGACATGGGGTGGGATGCCATGTGGAACATGGGGTGGGATGCCACGAGTAACACAGAGTGTGAAATAGGTTGGGATGCCATGTGTGACATAGGGTAGGAGGCTATGTGGGACACAGGGTAGGAGGCCATGGGGACATGGGATGTGATGCTATGTGGGACATAAATAAGCTTGGGTGATATTTCAATATTATTCGATATTAACCCATATCGATATGGTCGATATTGAGATCAAGGGTCATATCGATATATCGATATGATGTTTTCCACCGATATTGTACTATACATAAACTAATAATGAAGTTAACATGACAACCTAACATGCACCACTAAACAGCTACAAAAAGTTTTCAATTTGTAATAATATCAAACTTGCAGGCAGTCAATAATGTTAAGATTAAGTATTCAATATATTACCTAAAATTATGTTCTACAGGCAGGAAATTCTTGATTCCAGACATACACTACTGTATTCAATGTACAGGCCTCTTTGGACATTGCACAATAATATAAGTTAATTTTCATGATTTGTGATGGTTGAGCAGTTGCAATCAATAAGATTTTAAATCCTTAAACAGTGCATCTAAATTTCTTAAAAGGAGTACTGCATCACCAAATTTATGTGGAAAGGGCCTTAATTGACACCTGAATGTAGATTTTATCCTCAAAACTAAAAGATATTATCCTGAACTTAAAGATTTCATCCTGAAAACTAAAATAAATTTCCCACTAATTTGTTCGTTCACACGCACATCACTTTTTCTGTACAGTAATCAGCACAAGTACTAACAGTGGGTGTAGGTTTCTGAGCCCACTCGTCCGATTTTTAGTAGCAGAAGACATTTTCTATCAATATTTATTGACTTCTTTATTTGATTTTTTTATTTAATAAAGTCCAGGTCTTTAAAAAAGAGTGCAAAAATGATGCCCTTTCAGTAGGAAATTCAAAACAAGTAAGTGGGATCAAGCATTCAAAGGTAAAGTTGGCCCGTTTTTATTAATAAAAAAGCTATATATACCAGTTCCACAAAAATAGTGAAAAAATGATATGTTCAAACATATGGAATTTCAATGTTTCTGTTATCAATTTTTTGAGAAAGAGATAATGTAAAAAACGATTCCTTTTAGAATAATGGGTGTATTTGAATATTTATGTACATATTTCCCATTAGATTCTGTAAATTTACTTAAAAATTTGTACTTTCAATTTTTTGTGCTGGAGCAATAGTACCTGGTACAAAACAGTTATATTATTTCAATGTGACGTCTTCAAATTTGCATATCAATATTTGGAAATTATCGATATATATCTATCGATATATCGACATTGGCTAAAGGTAAATAATGCCCGAGCTTAGACATAAAGTAGGATTTCATTGGGACATTAGGAGGGATACCATGTGGAATATATGGTAGAATCTAATATGGGACATAGGGTGGGATCTAATGTGGGACATAAGGTGGGATGTTATGTGGGACATCAGATAAAAAGCCACTGATGCGGGACACACATTGTGATGCCATGGGGAACATAGTAAGAGATGCGATGTGGGACACAGGAAGGGATGCCATGTGAGACATTGGGAGGATGTCATGTACATATGGTTGGATCAATGTGGGACATAAATGTAGAATGGGATCCATGTGGGTCATAGGGTGGGATGCCATAAGGGACATATGGTGGATTGCCATGTGGGACATATAGTGGAATGCCATGTGAGACATAATGTATGGTGGAATTCCATTTGGGAGATATGGTGGAATGCCATATGGGACCAGGCATGGGATGGGATGTCATGTGGAACATGGGGTAGGATGTCATTTGGCACATGGGATGGGATCCATGTGGGACATATTATGGGATGCCATGTGGGTCATAGGATGTGATGCCATTTGGGACATAAGATGTGATGCCATGTGGGACATATGGTGGAATGCCACGTGGGATGCCGCGTGGGACATGGGATGGGATTTCATGTGGGACATGGGGTAGGATGCTATGTGGGAGATATGGTGGAATGCCTTGTGGGACAAGGGATGGGATGGGATGTCATGTGGGACATGGGGTGTGATGCCATGTAGGACTAAGTAAGAGATGCCATTTTTATAGTTGGTCTGGTCATATGATACAGGTGTCAATTTGCATGGGCATGTGAACCATAATGGTATTTACCATTCTAGTTATATACTAGGCTATCATTAAATGTTTGATGTTTCTGATATCGGTATGAAAAATATAAGAATTGGATTATTAAGGAATCGTAAACAGATTTATCTGATTTTTAAGCTCTGGGTCGAAAAATGAGGGAGTCTTTTACTCAAATAACACAGGTACAAGTTGTGTCGTTAAAACATTTCTTAATAAGAAATAATTTTCATTGATTTTAATATTCGTATTAAAGGTTTTCATTACCATCACATGGACAAAAAGTGTGTTCAAAAATTCTCCTTTGGGCCAATCGAGTTGATTCAATAATACCAGCCATTACCAGATGACCCTTCCAACAGTTCAAAGGGTTATTTGTGACAGAAAACAAAACTAATACATGCAGGCCTGTAAGCAGGAATTAAACAAAATAGGGTTCGTATAATAGGGCAACAAACCTTGAAATTCCAGTGCCCATTATAATTTTAGATTTGCACTTTCTTAACAAAAGGCAGTTTGTTTTTCGTATAATAGGGCTCAAACTTAAAATTCCCCACTTTCTCCAGTTCTCTCAGACAAATTTTATCCCACTCTCATTACGGGCCTGTAATAAATGAATACATTTTTATGCTCTTTGGTTTTAGGTAATAATATATGTCCAAAGAATACAATTTTCCTTTTTTTAAGGTATTCTTGTAGTCGTGCACTTCTTGACTGGTGTCAATACTGTTCTGTATGTGGCATTGACTTCTCCGCTTTTAGGATCCTGTAGTCTAGCATATGAAACAGGGATTTATGACTAAATTGACATACCTATATGATGATGTGACTACCTTATTTGAAGTATAGTTTTTTTAAATTCAAATTACAGGCCTTTAAATGGTTAAATCAGTCATTGACCCCAGTTTAGTGACTCATTAGAATTTACACACAAATTATTCATTACGTAGGGATATTTTCATAGGGTTAAAAAACTCACCAGTGCAGGGAGGGTAATCAAAAGGAATGGGGACTTCCCCAGTTGGGATATTAAAAAAGACTATGATTCATTTAATGGAATAGATAGGCTTTTGAAACAAAAATCATGAAAAGACAAATAACTACAAAAATAATGGATTCCTACAACTTCAACACATACTGTTAAAAGTTTCTCAAGTCTTAAATTTGTCTCTTTTTACCCGTGGTTGCTTATTCCTTCATCAAAATCTTATTTTATTTTTTCTTTTACAACAATAACATAGACTCAGGTTTTTATATTCAGCAGATTAAACATGACTAAGACCAAGACTGTCAAACAGTTAATCTTCCCATTGACCGTAATGATATGCTTCCTATCTATAGTCAGACTATATTGTGCCATTTGAAGGAAGAAAACTGCATTTAATTCAGTGCCATCACTTTGTACTGTATCCTATAAGTCACAAAATCAGTGACAAAATCAGTGAATTGGCAGCAGTCTTGGGCAACTAAATGGCCAAAAAAGACCCATTTTCCATAGTACATCCAATTAACATGTTTTTGTTAATTACTGCCTAACGTGCAAGAAATTTTGGTGGAACTTTTTTAGTTGAGCAATGAGCATTTTCTCCATAAGATTGATGTATTTTTTGTCTTGCCTAAAGAGGTGGACTACCAAACAATTGATCAACCTGGGTAAACCAGACAAAACCAGTATTCCAGTTATCAACCTGGGTAAATCAAACAAAACCAGTATTCCCTTGATCAACCTGGGTAAACCAAACAAAACCAGTATTCCCTTGATCAACCTGGGTAAACCAAACAAAACCAGTATTCCTTGATTAACCTGGGTAAACCAAACAAAACCAGTATTCCCGCGATCAACCTGCGTAAACCAAACAAAACCAACCTGGGTAAACCAAACAAAACCAGTATTCCCTTGATCAACCTGGCTAAGCCAAACAAAACCAGTATTCCCATTATCAACCTGGGTAAACCAAACAAAACCAGTATTCTTTTGATCAACCTAGGTAAACCAAACAAAACCAGTATTCCCGTGATCAACGTGGGTAAACCAAACAACACAAGTATTCCTTTGATCAACCTGGCCAAACCAAACAAAACCAGTATTCCCTTGATCAACCTGGTTAAGTATTCCCTTGATCAACCTGGGTAAACCAAACAAAACCATTATTCCCATGATCAACTTGGGTAAACCAAACAAAACCAGTATTTCCTTGATCAACCTGGGTAAAACCAAACTTGATCAACCTGGGTAAGTATTCCCTTAATCAACCTGGGTAAACCAAACAAAACCAGTATTCCCGCGATCAACCTAGGTAAACCAAACAAAACCAGTATTCCCTTGATCAACCTGGGTAAATCAAACAAAACCAGTATTCCCTCGATCAACCTGAAAACCAGTATTCCTGTGATCAACATAGGTAAACCAAACAAAACCAGTATTCCAGTGATCAACCTGGGTAAACCAAACAAAACAAAACCTGGGTAAACCAAACAAAACCAGTACCTGGGTAAACCAAACAAAACCAGTAGTATTAAACCAAACAAAACCAGTATTCTTGTGATCAACCTGGGTAAACCAAACAGAACCAGTATTTCCGAAGTCAACCTAGGTAAACCAAACAAAACCAGTATTCCCGTGATCAACCTGGGTAAACCAAACAAAACCAGTATTCCCGTGATCAACCTGGGTAAACCAAACAAAACCAGTACCTGTGTAAATTAACTGGGTAAACCAAACAAAACCAGGTACATTAAACAAAACCAGTATTTCCGTGATCAACCTGGGTATTAAAACCAAACAAAACCAGTATTCCCGTGATCAACCTGGCTAAACCAAACAAAACCAGTATTCCCTTGATCAACCTGGGTAAACCAAACAAAACCAGTATTCCCGTGATCAACCTGGCTAAACCAAACAAAACCAGTATTCCTGTGATCAACCTGGGTTAACCAAACAAAACCAGTATTCCCGTGATCAACCTGGGTAAACCAAACAAAACCAGTATTCCCGTGATCAACCTGGGTAAACCAAACAAAACCAGTATTCCTGTGATCAACCTGGGTAAACCAAACAAAACCAGTATTCCCGTGATCAACCTGGGTAAACTAAACAAAACCAGTATTCCCGTGATCAACCTGGGTAAACCAAACAAAACCAACCTGGGTAAACCAATCAGCGATCAACCTGGGTAAACCAAACAAAACCAGTATTCCAGTGATCAACCTAGGTAAACCAAACAAAACCAGTGTTCCTGACCAACTTAAACCAAACAAAACCAAACCTGGGTAATCCAAACAAAACCAGTATTCCCGTGATCAACCTGGCTAAACTTAACAAAACCAGTATTCCCGTGATCAACCATGTGCATGGTAAATGACAGAGGACAATTAAAGAAACCAATTGGTGAAAAAATGTGTTCATGTTTTATTCTTACAAGGAGTTATTAGTGTTGAAAGCTCCTAAGACATTTGTACACAAATGGCTGGGACAGGCTTAGTGTAACATCGCGCCTTTAACCTCTAAAGTCTTTAATTTATTTGAAAATTGACTACCGCTTTCTAAAGGATTAGAAGTACTTTTTCCTCCATAAAATATTGAAATATATGTACTATAGGGTATGAAAATACTTCAAACTAGTTTTGCCAAACTGTCAAAGTAGCCAATAGTTTGGGTTTTCAAACAATGAAAATGTTTTGATATTTTAATCAAATTTATATGGTTAGGGAATGAGTAGATGTGAAATATGATATCTTCATGGTTATTTAACCATTTTGTTGCTTTGATTGTCCTCATGGCATGTAACATGCACACCTTGACCACAGGAATATTCCTTTGAAGCTTTCACAAGGAATTTTAAGTTTAAGAATGAATTATAGGGCCAGCTTCTTGTGACCCATCATAAAACATCGGCAAATTTAAAATATGGTTAAGAATTCACTAAGTGGTGGCAGTGATTTTTTTCTGTTCAGTAAAGCTCTATCCTGGTAAGAAACTTTTGTGGAAAGATTTGGGATTTACCTTCAACCCACCAGTGACACAATGGCCGATCTCTACCTCCAGCCCTTCCCTCACTCATTCATGTATTAAGGTAAACTAGACCATTTAAAAAAATATATATTTGTTCACATGCTTATAGTCTAACCTCCTCGGGCACAATTTGTCCTTTGCTGTTGTGGTGCCGTTAAGCCTCACCAAACAAACAAACAAACATTCACTCCCTTGATCTCCTAATGCCATGAAATATTGTTTGTGAATCTCAAATAACTACTTGGTATAAATATTAGTGTTAGAGAAGTTATGTAGCTCTCCACATGGTTTACAAAGCGTGGCTGAATATTTCAGAGTCTCTGAAAAAATGTACCCTCATTTTTCAGTACCCTTTAATTCAACCATGTTTAAAGAATAGATTGATAATAAAACATAAAATACTCTGTTGTAACAATTGATTTGCAAGAAAAGTTGAAAAGCTCAGCAGAGGATATAAAGTGTGAGAGGTTGCTGTTCTGTTGGTGAATTAAATCATTGATTTGGCTCTAGGGGAAATGTTTATCATTCTATCCAGGGTATGCATCACTTAAAGCATCAGGAGTGAATGCATTGCATTATTAGTCATCAGCACATAGTCTAATAATACTAAAGGTCTGCAGCTCCCTACAGTTTAATGACCCATTTAAAAGAACTTTTCAAATTTCCAATTTAGTTTTGGCTGACAAAGCAGAGTGTTTGTTTTTTTGTATATATGTTAGACATGTGATTGTCACATGATATGTGCAAGATATGTGATTGTCACATGATATGTGCAAGATATGTGATTGTCACATGATATGTGCAAGATATGTGATTGTCACATGATATGTGCAAGATATGTGATTTTCACATGATATGTGCAAGATATGTGATTGTCACAGAAACTTGATATAATACTGACTATTTCTTTCCTATACTGTAGTTTTATCAGAATATTTATAACAGAAAGATATTAAGTGGGCATTATGATTAAGAGTTAAAACTTTCTGTCCCTGCTCTTCAAAGTATTGTTCAAGACAATATTTAAAAATGGGTCATTGAGAGGATCACGATGCCTGGGGACAAACTGAAAATACAGGCCTGTATATCGGAAAATTCGAAATTTCCCCCTCTTCTTCCTTCTCGTCCTCCCCACCAAAAAAAAAAAAAAACCCTAATTCTGTTCCAATTTTACACCATTTTTGCCTTTGTCAATCGTGGGTTTTTCACAAATTTAACACACATTCCTTAATTTCTTAATTTTTATGAGCCCAATGTCAACCACACCCCCAATGCCGCCTTTGACCCCTCTCCTCTCAGTGGTACTGATTTAAAAGCAGAGGATGTACAGTACATAAGTAGATCAGCATGCCTTCTCACACATCACAAGTTTGCATACACAGGCCTGAGATTTCAAGGAGCTCTAAATGGTCAAATGTTAACTTGCTGATAATTACTTTGCTCATTGCATGATGTTTGATAAAATTGGAGGCTCATTCAGCTAGTGTTGCTGTACCCCCCCTACACATCTGTAAAGATTCAACTAGGGAATCTTTTCTCAAGAAAATTGATTGACCTTCAAAAATAAATTTGATCAAGTAACGTCACTTCTGCGGCGGTAATTTATTGGCTTGTCGGTGCATGGTCGTTGATTGTGCAGACAAGTCAGAAATGTTGGATTGGATCTTTAACACAATACCTGGCCATCAAGGATATGATGTACAGATTCTCATGATACATCTGTTCTTGAAGGAAATGACCAGCCTCTTTTAAAGCATCTGAATCATTTGAAGGGCGCAGATTACAAGAAATAAATTCTTGCGATGAATGGACAATAGAAGTGGTGTTATAAATTTTTGTAGAATTACGTCCATAAATCAGTTCTGGGAAAGACAATTTGTTAGTTGATGTCTTTACACTGTATAGAAGAAAGAGTCATACTAGTGAAATATCATTCGTCATTTCTACTTACTTGTACCCTGCTGTTCACCGAGGGTCAGAGCATTCAAGTGTGACATGTCTTATTGTTGTATGTTCATTCCCCTCCCCCCCCCCCTATCCACCCCCTCCAAAAAGAGATTTGGAATAGGAAAGTTAGGGCGGGAGTGTGTTTTCATTCACCTTTACTAAATGATGTGTTTGAAATAAAGAATTACTTTAAATATTATAAAACGCTACCTACATAAATTCAGAGCAGTAAGAACAGAATTCCATCAAGTGTCCAAAACCAAGTGTTCATGTTGGGGGGTGGGGTTATTTTTAATGACACCCCTTACCTCATTTGTGTTGTTCTTACGATTTGATTGGTTTAGTTTCTTTTTACAGAGACTTATAAATTTGTGAAGTGTTGAAAATTTGTTTTGTGTGTTGAATGAGGTTTGGACGATGTCAGCTGAAAGTGCTTAGAGAAAGTTGTCATGTGTATTTGACTCAGCTCTTAAAGAAAAATTCCCATGGTTTGATGTAAAATTTTATTTGAAATAGCATACTTTTAGAGCCAATTGGCACAAAATCAGGTTGATGTCATATTCGGTTCAGGAGATATGGAATTTGAAAGATTTCCTAATTGTATTTTAAAGTTTTTGTACAGTATGACGGATTCGTGTTTGATGATGTCATAGAGGCAATTCCATTGCAAATGTTTATGTATTTCTTTTAACGTTAATTGGTTGTTTCTGTATGATTAGAAACAATTTTCCAAAAGTTATTGAAGTAGGGTATACTTGACAATGTATATAAATACTTTTTCATCAATTTATTTTTCTAGCAGGTTTTACTAATAAAAAAGGATGATAGATTTTAATGAAATACATCAACTTTGTGGGTGAATGTGTTGCTGTGATGTCATACTGAGCCTTTCCCCTATTCATTTATTTGCATTTTTGTGAAGCTTAGAATTTGAATATCTCCTGGTAGGAAAAACATATCACCATGATTTTTGTACTGAATTGTTTCTTTTTCTTATAAAAGATTATGGAAAAACAGGGAATATTCCTAAAAAAACATGGGAATATTCCTTTAAAAACATGGGACTATTCCTTTAAAAACATGGGATTATGCCTTTAAAACATGGGATTTTGCCTTTAAGAACATGGAATATTCCTTTTAAAACATGGAAATATCCCTTTAAAAACATGGAAATATTCCTTTAAAAACATGGGAATATTCCTTTAAAATTTTTATAACATTTACAGGAAGAAACACAATATTTTCATCATAAATCTGCAATATTGAATATTGTTGGTAGGCCTAATCATAATTCTTTATTGTGAAAAGACATTTTGATAATCATTTTAGCTTATACTGAGCAGTACATTAGATTGAATCTTTGTTTAAAAACCAATTCAATTTGTGCCAAGTTTCAAGTTACCCATTAATCTGCAATTTACGACCATTAATTCATCATGTCATGCGCTTCATCAGGAAGTGTAACCCTTGATAATAAAAAGCTTGTGTAAATTTACTTTGAGAAAAGCATCAGGTTTATCACTGAGGGGATTGCGGAATGCTATGACTGTACACGTCTGTGTAAACACACCTATTAAGCAGCTGATTTTCTGTATGAAGTAATTTAGAACATATTTACGGATCCTGAGTCAAGTGGCTACAGTGGAGTGGCAGATTTATACTCTGCTTTGTTTTCTATGAATGATTTCATTAAAAGGAGATGATTGTCCCTTGCAATAAAATCATTAGTGTTTAAAATAAAATCATTATTGTTCCTTTTGAAATTGGAAAGTTCACTTGTATGAGCAATGTGTTAATTTGTCCAGTACTAAATACTTCCTAATAACAGTTCAGTTTCCCTTTAAACATTCCAATACATAAGGAGTTGCCAGCAAATGTCAACTTTTATGTGGGCAAAACAAGTATCTGTGAAAGTTAATACTGTAGCTCCTCCTCCACCATTCTATGCTTTCAATGTGTTTTACTATTGATCTCTTTTATTTCAAAGAGGTAGATAAGATGTTCTGTCTGTCCTTATCAATATTTTACTAATGGCAAGATGGGAATCAAGATATTAATGCAGTTTATCATTATCATTTAACATTGTATACCACCCAGTTTACATATAGACTACAAGGGATAGACCTATATCTGGTATTTTAACAGGAAACTAAGATCATTTCTGCTGAAAAGTCAAGATTTTTGTATGTGATACAAGTTTCACTTGTCAGTTCCTGCATCAAAATGCAAAGGGTACCCCAAAGCGAAGCAGTGCTCCCTATAAGTATGAGTAGAAGGCTTACCTGAGAGGTAAGTGCCTTAGATGGTGCTCCCTATGAGTATGAGTAGAAGGCTTACCTTGGAGGTACATGTAAGTGCCTTAGATACTGGATATTAAGGCTTGATCAGAGTTCTTGGTTACCGTCTTATCTTGGTGATTTTGTCAGAGATGTGGGGAGTAGAGACATTGTCACTCTCACAATTTTTCATTTACAGTAACATTTGATTCATTGCAAGGAAACTGACAGATACTTTTGCACTTGATATCTTACCGTCTGCTTCATTTGTGCATGCTTTGGAATGTTTCTTTCTATATCCATCTGGCCCCCTTCACTCGCCCCTTATAATAAAGTCTTCACAGCCCTGGGTGTTGCCTTACGCCAAACACGTAGACAAGATATTGATGGACCGGTCTCTGCAATGGTCAATCTTTTTCCAGTGGATATGTCTTGATAAAGGTCAGTCTCGGATTTTTAAAAAGAGTAAGAAGCTTTACCCAGGAGGCTGTTTACTGAATTCGAGATTGAAAAGGGAAGCGCTGGAGAGTGCTTTTGTTTCTAAAGTGCTCCCAGTGATGGTCTTACAGTGTAGGAAGATATTTTCTGTTGAGATGGTTCTTTTGGGGAGTATTCCTGACCCAGTTTATATATATATATATAACTTAATAAGGTATATAAATGTTTGAAGGCACACCAGTATATTTGAGGTTGATATGCTGAATCATTTAAAGTAATATTTCCATGAATTTTCATTTTTTCATATACGATAGAGAAATGTTTTGGAAACAAAGTGGTAAAAACTCTATTAATATTATATTCCGTTTAAAAGTTACAAAATTTTAAAGTTTTTTTGAATTTGGACAAAAGTGACTGATAACAATTTCAACAAAATGTCTTTTAAATTTCTTTAAAAATGATTTTGATTTTTTTCTCTCATTGTAAATGTGATGTACACCAAGAAAAAAACAAAATTGTTTTCTTGTAAATTATATATTTCACCCTATCTCTAAAATGAACCAAAAATGCTGTTCGATAATGTAAATAAAGTGTGATTACATTCATAAAATAAACATAAGAAACGTGCTGGAATGCCTTGATGACATCACCAAGCATATAACGTGCTGGAATTGCCTTGATGACATCACCAAGCATATAACGTGCTGGAATTGCCTTGATGACATCACCAAGCATATAATGTACAAGGTGTTTTTAGAACATTTCTCTACTCTACATTGTTATAACTTCCAAACGGAATCAGATATTAACATAGTTTTTTCACTACTTTGTTTCTTTTCTCTATCATATATGAAAAAATTAAAATTAATGGGAATATTCCTTTAAGTATTTTTCCATTAATTCAGTTTCCCTGCCTTACAGAGGGATTTCATCACGTGACTCTAACTCAAATGAACTCCATTTTGCAGGGCAGCGGCATCGTTACGTTTTACACATCTTCACAAAGCTCAGTCACATCACACATACAACAAACATACTACATGCTAACCTACCAGTACCTGTTCAGCGAATTTTACTACTTGCAATTTTTTCTTCGCTTCTGATTTTACTTCATATTTTCCTAAAGTTTTATATTTTCACCGGGTATATGAAGAGTAACTTCAACGTTAATGCCAGCTGATTGTTCGTTATACTCAGACATGTCAGACAAAGCCTACATACCTGATATAAAGTGCTCGCTTCAAATCCTAGTGTAAACTGTAGCTTGAAGCTGCCGCGTCTTACAGCAGAAACCCACTTTGAATGTCGATCAGGATCAGATGGGAATAGAGAAAATGTCTTTTTATTTCCCGCACACATCTATTACTTCAACCAACGGCACTGCAAGATTCCAGCATCATTTTTCTTACAAAAATAATCTTATATAACAAGATGCAAACATATGTAAGTCTAATTAAGTGTACAGCAGACGACAGTGGTGTTGCCAGACAAACTGGTGATGTAAACAAAGTCATGTGACTTCAGCGGAAACACCCTTCTCTTTCTCTGCAGGTGCCGAGTCTGAAACAGACATTGGCGATAATGGCCCTCCAGTCACTTTTGTTTAGAGCTAAATGCATAAAACACCCTTATACAGTACATAATAGTTCATACATGCTTATCTAGGGTGCAGTACCATTTACTGAAATGAAAGCATTGCTGATATAAACAACACTTTGACAGGGCTGTCTTACCGCATGAGCACTCTGGGCAATTGCCTGGGGCCCCGCGACTTTAGAAGCCTCGTAAATATTTCATTAATTTAAAAAATTAACATTCATATGAATGAGTAAGAAAACATAAGAAGCAGTGGCATAAATGTGAAATTGGGGGCCCCATTGTGAGCAAAATAAGCATTGAATCTGGCGTTTGATCTTTGGACCGAGGTCCCATCGGGAGCCCTTGTTGTCCATGACCTGGCACAGCGGCACTCGAGCACTACAAGAGTTACAACAGATAATTGAAAAATATTGTAAAATTATTGAATATTTTGATAAAATTTCCAGAAAAGTGGTCAAAACGTCCTGGAAACAGGCCCAAAATCCCTGCAAATCAACCAAAAGCTGTCTAAAATTTGGAGGAAAAGCCAAAATTTCCTGAAGACTGGCAAAATAATTTCCCCAAAATTGGGCAAAACTTCCAGGAAACGGACGAAAATTTGCTGCGGCAGGCTTACTAAGAACTTGATAAGATTCCAGAAAAAGCCCCAAAATTACCTGAATGCTGACAAAATCCCATTAATGCCTTAATGTATGGTTCTACAGAACAGCATTCTAACATGAAAGATATTTCAAGAAATGTAAACATTGGCAATGCAAACCAACCTGCAAACTTGCCACATGATTGAGTATCAGCTCTACTATCTCACATGATTGAGTATCAGCTCTACTATCTCACATGATTGAGTATCAGCTCTACTATCTCACATGATTAAATATCAGCTCTACTATCTCACATAATTGAGTATCAGCTCTATTATCTTACATAATTGAATATCAGCTCTACTATCTCACATGATTGAGTATCAGCTCTACTATCTCACATGATTGAATATCAGCTGTACTATCTCACATGATTGAATATCAGCTCTACTATCTCACATGATTGAATATCAGCTCTACTCTCTCAAATGATTGAATATCAGCTCTACTATCTCACATGATTAATATCAGCTCTACTATCTCACATGATTGAATATCAGCTCTACTATCTCACATGATTGAATATCAGCTCTACTATCTCACATGATTGAATATCAGCTCTACTATCTCACATGATTGAATATCAGCTCTACTATCTCACATGATTGAATATCAGCTCTACTATCTCACATGATTAAATATCAGCTCTACTATCTCACATGATTGAATATCAGCTCTACTATCTTACATGATTGAATATCAGCTCAACTATCCCACATGATTGAATATCAGCTCTTCTATCTATTGTAATTTGTTATTCTGGTAGCAGTCCAAAAGGTGCATCCATTTTAGTGTTGGAAGACATTCTGCTAAAATGGGTTCATGGCCTTACGTAGCCATACTTATCCTGAAAGATCAGAGGTGAAGTATAGTGCAGGTAGCACAGAACTAAATATTTGCCCCATTGAAGCCTATGATGAAAGGGTTAAGTTCGGGGTCCTTTTTGTACCAGAATCTTATAGATTTGGGATCTTTGTGATGTTTTCCAAAAAGTGCCATCTAACATCTCTCAGATGAGGGTACTTTCAATAGGGGGTCACCAGAGGTTTTGGCCTTTTTTTTTTTAGGCTGAAGTAAAGATGTGTTATACACCTTCACCAAATCACTCAATTTTTGTTATGGGTCCATGGTAAAATAGTTCCCTATGAAACTTTTGCTGAACAAATTTCATCAAGTTTGAATATGCATATCTGACCTATCCTTCCTCTACCATTCTTGAAATTTTCAACTTCTTAGCTTCCTGTCCCATGAAATGGGACCTCTCGAAAATATTTTTATTAGCCTTTTCTCTGAGGGTTCTCATTTTGGGATGGCGTAGTAATACCTGCATGTGGCAGCAGGCTTGTGGATTCTAAGGACCCCATCAACCGATTAAACAAAATGATATGCATGCACTTTTTCAACAATTCTTTTTTTTGAGCAGCTATCTTTTGTCTTTCTTTGGTATTTAAGCACCTGAATCAGTTTCCTAGTGCACTACTGTATGTAGCTGGATTTAGAACTGTTTGGATATGCCTATCATTTATCAAGCCATAAATTACTGTGTTCCACATTATGAATTAACAATTTGGAATACAATGTAATCAGAAATGTTGTATTTAGGGGTGGGATAGAGTATGTAGCAGCAGACCTATAGCCATCATCTGCAGTCAAGGTTTATCAGATAAAAAAAAGGGTTTTCTTAGAATGGTGGGTTTTTTGAAAGGGCATGGTAGAGGAGTGCATGAGCGCATGCAAAATTTTAATGCTGAATTGTTTTTTTTGTTTTTTTTAAATGCTTGTTCAAAGCGTGCTTTTACAATGGAAACTTCAGGCTCAAAGCTGCAGCCACACATCGCTCACAAGCCTGTACTATTGCCTACTCTGATCCCTTATTGGCTCAAAGCTGCAGCTACACAAGCCTGTACTATTTCCCTGCTCCGATCTCTTATTTTAGGCTTAAAGCTGCAGCCACACATTGCCCACAAGCCTGTACTATTGCCCTGCTCTGATCCCTTATTGGCTCAAAGCTGCAGCCACACATCGCTCACAAGCCTGTACTATTGCTCTGCTCTGATCCCTTATTGGCTCAAAGCTGCAGCCACACATCGCTCACAAGCCTGTACTATTGCCCTACTCTGATCCCTTATTGGCTCAAAGCTGCAGCTACACAAGTCTGTACTATTTCCCTGCTCCGATCTCTTATTTTAGGCTTAAAGCTGCAGCCACCATTGCCCACAAGCCTGTACTATTGCTCTGCTCTGATCTCTTATTGGCTCAAAGCTGCAGCTACACAAGCCTGTACTATTACCCTGTTCTGATCCCTTATTGGCTCAAAGCTGCAGCTACACAAGCCTGTACAATCGCCCTGCTTTGATCCCTTATTGGCTCAAAGCTGCAGCCACACATCGCTCACAAGCCTGTACTATTGTTCTGCTCCGATCCCTTATTAACTCAAAGCTGCAGCTACACAAGCCTGTACTATTACCCTGTTCTGATCCCTTATTTCAGGCTCAAAGCTGCAGCCACACATCGCTCACAAGCCTGTACAATTACCCTGCTCTGATCCCTTATTTCAGGCTCAAAGCTGCAGCCACACATCGCTCACAAGCCTGTACAATTGCCCTGCCTCCGATTCCCTTATTTCAGGCTCAAAGCTGCAGCCACACAACATGTAGTACAGGAGAAATTTGATGTTTAATTCAGCTTTAACTTCTGTGGATGCGATTGTTGCTGGATGTGTCATCAAGGGGAAAGATAACCCTCAGGAATACTACACTATTTCATGGATTTAAAAACTGCCTTGGAAGGCCAGTTAGGCCCATAGGACTAGTGCTTTTCGTGGTTTTCATGGTGCAAGCGGAGCATATGACTCCCACTGGATGAGATGCTAGTCCATCACAGGTTAATTTCTCAACAATTCTGGTACTCATTTTCACAGCCTGTAGAGCTAATGCAAGCAGGATAAAGTGTCGTGCCAAAGGACACAACACAGCTGTTGGCTGGGAATCGAACCCAGTACTTCTCGTTCAGAACACAAGACTCATAAGCACTGAATCACTGCATTCCCTACAACTAAAGGCATCAACATACTCCTGCTAAATATTTTGCATGCCTCCAGCATGTAATAGCAGTGGCAAAATGTTTAAATTAATATATGAAGAAAAAGATTTGTATATGAAAACCCCAGACCATTGGAAATTTACCATTTGAATTTCCCTATTAAAATATATATTAAAATAGGACAGTTTACTTTGCTTTTGGATTTGAATCTGCTATTAAGTATTTACTTCAATTGCTTGCATAGCTTCTGCCCTCTTGTCATATAATATGAACTTTTAGTTTGCTCGCCGCTGTCTCTCAATAAAGACCTGATATGCATTATGGCATCAAGGAGCGAGTGGATTGATGAGCCAAGAAGCAGATTTGCATTTGACATTTCAAACTTTGATGAACACTGAAGTGCAACGTACAGCACATTGTGTTCTGTATGCTGAACATGCGCATCACAGTTCCGCATGAGTCACTCACTACATACATGTGGGCTGAAACAACAGGTACTGTATCCTGCCGATAAATTTTTTGTTGTATTGTTGATTTGTCAAAAGCTATATCAGATGAAGAATTATATGGATGCCTACCATTCATAAAATGTAATGCTTTGACAGAATAGTAGTTTGTATACAATGGATATTGAGCAGATTCCTCAAGTGAGGTTGTAATTTTTGCTCTGGGAATTGGAATTGAGGAATTTTGACTTTTGTGATAAGAGCTTTTTTTTTTTTTGTGCTGAAGAATATTGGATAGGAGGCAATGTATTTGTTGGGATCATTTTGGTTGTCCATACAGGATCATTCTTGGTTCCTCCATCCAGGCTGACATTCTTGAATTCAGGTAGGAATTCTCTTTATTTTTATTTGTATTCTGTGTAATAGAATGTGTACATGTAAAACTTGACAGTCCTCCTGATAAAGAAGGAGGCTTTTAATTCACAGGACAATTAATTAAAGTACTGAACGATGATTGGTTCGATTCAAAAGTTGTTAATTTTGTAATTGACATCATTTGATTTTATAGGCCATTTTTTGTGTTAACATGAAGATTATAACAATTTAGTAATACAATGTAAAGTATCTGGTCAAAACATTGTCCCAAATCATTACAAGACAATCAGTAATTGGTTGGGAATGCCAGACACCACTGGGGCTAATAGCTTAATTCCCACTTCACGTTTGTGACTCCCAGGCTTTCAGGTACAGTGCACCTCAGAATGTCTCATCATATACTCATCATAATGGTCCACCCATTATCGCACACACTTGTATTCGATTCACAATGGCTCATACAGCTGTACAGTATATTTACTTTTACCCGTGTATGTATGAATCACATGGCACTTGTCACATCTTTTCGCCACAGAGGCTTTTCCCCCAAAAATCCACCCATAACACATCAAAAAAACTTCCTCAGATCTTCTTAGTTTGTGCAGTTTGAAGTAAGGATCATTTTGGCAATTTTTATTGTAAAACGTTCCTTGATAAGATCTTCTCTAAAAAAATCAAATTTGCTCGGCTCGCTGCGAGTTTGTGTAAAAAGTATGATGTACACAACAATGTTTATTTATTTTTTAGTTTTAGTCCATTTTAAGGACTTACTGGTATGTTTGACGTCATGCCTTGCTGGTCATTATTGATATTATTCTAATATAAAAATGTTTCATCAAACTCTTTTACATTTTAAAATACAACAACAAATTTACGTTTTATGTTGTTCGTGTACACATTACAAAGTGTATGATTTGTTAGAAATATCAGTCTAATCTATGCATTACGTCATGAAAATTTTCATATCCTTTCGCCTTGCTAGAGGTTTAGCATTGTTATCCTGAAAAAATTTCTTTACAACCCGAAAATTTTCCTTTATCTTACACTTTACATGGGTTTCTTCTTTTTAATAAAATGAAAAAAAGAAAATACATCAAAAACTGCAGAAAACTCATCAAAAAGATGCAAACAAAAAGAAGGTATCGTAGACTACTTTGTTTTTACGAAACACAATAAAAGGGGTTAAAGTTTTGTAAAGATTTTTAACTTCCTGTCGATTCTGACAACTAAGAGTTTTGAACAAGTTTGAACCCATCAAAATGAAAAATTTAACAAAGTGGTTTCTCTAGCGATACTGGATGATATGCTTATTGGGGGTTTAATGAAAAGTTAACAAAGTGGTTTCTCTAGTGATGCTTGATATGCTAATCAGGGGTTAAATGGCAAAGTTAACAAAGTGGTGTCTCTAGCGATACTTGATATGCCTATTGGGGGTTAAATGGCAAAGTCAACAAAGTGGTGTCTCTAGCGATACTTGATAAGCTAATTGGGGGTTAAATGGCAAAGTTAATAAAGTGGTGTCCCTAGCGATACTTGATATGCTTATTAGGGGTTAAATGGCAAAGTTAACAAAGTGGTTTCGGTAGTGATACTTAATGATATGCCCATTGGGGTTAAATGGCATGAAACAAAAAGGTGAGCCTCACAAATATTCTCGTATTTTTTTACTGTATAAGATGTTTCCAAAAGTGTCACATGACACTGGATTTTAAGTTCTTCATGGACTCCTTTTAAAATTTATATGGGCCTATTAGGAACATTGACATGATAGCCAATGTGATGAATCATTGATCTTGCATATAAATGTATGTTATGCCTCAAAATTATACTTATCAATTTTGTACGGTTAAGCTCGGTCAAAGGCACTCATGTAAACAGAAGTTAAGATAACCTACATCTTTGTTCTTTTTTTTTTTTTTATTTGAAAGAAAAAGAGAAATCTCATCTTGCGAAATCCACTGTTTTTACTTTCATTTGACACAATTGACTGTGCTACTAGTTTAATTGTGAAGTTGTAACTGACTTCCTGTTTTTCCCCCTTTTATTGTGTAATGTGTGGGCCAGTTTCAGTTGTATCTTCAGGTATTGCATAAATCCTTTGTCCTGATATGCTTACAAAATTATATTCTGAATTATGTAAGAATTCATACAGAAGGGGAATACCCTTACAAAAAAGAGTGTGTCAAACTTTTGTCTGTGTTCCTGCAGGAAACACATGTGGCAGACAAAAGACTTCACGTGTGGCAAAAAAAAGTGACACATGACAATGCATGAAATTGGAACTAATCCCTGCATGTTTAACAGGTAATCCCACATGTGTTCATGTGTGGCTGACATGCATGTAAATGTGTAAAAATAAGTGTTTCAACAAGACAGGAAAAAGTGTGGTAAAACGAGTTCCAACCTGCTTCAAGAAATGTGGCAAAACATGGCAAACTTTTAAGTAATTTAGGACCAGCTGAATAGGCTGTGGCATGAAGAAATATTTTATGGTGTAAATGCTTTGTCTGGTACTTATGACACAGGTTTTCTTATGTTTCCTGTATGACACGCATTGTCCTGTTGGACACAGGAAAACCTGTGAAGTGTAGTTTCCATGTTTTATGTGTATAAGAGTGGCAGACACTGCTTTTTGTGGAATGAGTGAGAAAGAGTGCCAAACTAGTGCAAAATGCAAATACCAAGGATTACCCTTGGTTTGCATGCATAATCATGCATGAAATTGGAACAGCTGACAGGTTTTTTGTAAGGGTATTATCACAATAGAACTAGAGGTGGTTTTAACATATTTTACATCCTGGGAAAGAATTGATAATAAAACAACAGTGTAAAAATTGGAAGTGTACCATTTGTTTACTGTGTCAAATTGGTAGACAGCAAAGTAAGCTTAATTGGAAATCATATGGTTTACCTTTAAGTGCAGACAGTGACGTATCTGGAAGGGGAAGCCAACACCATACCATCATCATGGGACTGTCAGAAGCAGGTGTGTAGGTTGAACTGAAGCCAGTCCGTGCTTTTTAACAGATTGATCAATAGACCATGCATCAAGCAAAGGCTCAGAAGAGTGTTCATTGACAGTGGCATCGGCATATGGAGGGATATGGAGGGGAGGGGGATGGGGGAGAGGAGGATGGGATGTCATGTGGGACATGGGGTGGGATGCGATGTGGGAGATATAGTGGAATGCCATGTGGGACATGGGATGGGATATCGTGTGGGACATGGGGTAGGATGCCATGTGGGACATGAGATGGGAGGCCATGTGGGACATGGGGGTGGGATGCAATGTGGGACATGGGATGGGATGCCATGTGGGACATGGGGTGGGATGCCATGTGGGACATGGGGTGGGATGCCATGTGGGACATGGGATGCCATGTGGGACTCAAGTGTGAGATGCCATTTTTATAATTGACTGGATCATATGATTTGGGTGTCAATTTGCATGGGCATGCTAACCATGACGGTATTTACCGTTCTAGTTTTAAAGGAAAGGGTAAAATAGCATCATTTGGGGGCAAATCTTTAAATTTCTCTCAAAATAACAATTTCCCCCACCCCCATCCACACACACACATGCTCCCATAGCTACCATTCTGTTTCGATGCCACTGAAAACATCCTAAGTTGGAATTTTTATTAGTCTGTGAAATATTTTTTACTATTTTTTTATTTTCTAAATCTTTCAAATATGTTAAATTAAACTTGGAAAGTACCCCATTGTATACTATATTACTTCAGTAGGGTTCATTGTTCTACATCCAGCATTAATTAAATCTTGAATATCATTATAGTATAATCAGCTGACTCACCCACATTTGCTTACATGTTAATGTGCTACATTACACTCTACTCTAAAAGAAGACTCAACTGCCCAAAAGAATTTCCTAGAATTTGTCTAAATTTATGCCACTTCATATGATATTATATCATTGTCAGACACTATTCCATGTACGTGATCAAACTAGTAATCAATTCAAAGACCTAGATTCCACCAGGAATGACTCAGCTGTCATGTTGAGTTCCCTTTCCTCCTCTCCTACTATTAATGTAGATGGTCTTTCCGTTGCGCGCAAATTGATTTTGACAAAAAATGGATGCAGAAGATCTTGAGAATGGTGTGCATCTTACAAGATTAAATTAGATCAGGTTTGTTTTGAAGTAGATCATTGATGCACTGGTGAAAATCTGATAGATTTGTTAAAGTTGGGTTGTGGAATCCACTTTTCGGAGTGGTTTGAATCATATACAAGGTAAATCCACACTCTTGGAACTAGGTGGTCTAGTTAGATACTATGGTAGCCTAAATGAAACAATAAAAAATAAAGGTTTGGAGTAGCCATTGCCCCCATTCCAAACTCCTATGAACGATGTCACCAGGATGAATGCAGGGTGGGAATCCAGTATCAAGTGCAGGGATCGAACAGAAACTACAGTAGATCAATTTTGTCAAACCTTTGGCTCATTTTCATGAAAACTGGAAATTAAAGTAAGGAACTTATAACAAATTGTGACAATGATTTTCTTATATATTATTTTTGTTCTTTTCAAATTCATAACTTGTTTATTCTTACCTGAGGCCCCTGTACAGGGTGGTTTGTAGGGCCAGTTTCCCCCTTGTTGGTACTGTCCACCTCATTCATATTAAAATGCATTTAACCATAAACTTTATATTTCTTTCTCTCCTGTTAGCCATTACTCCTTCATTTGCTTATGAATCCAGGAGTAATATTAATGGCAAGGTGACTCATCATATCAAAGTTCCAATATGAAATGAATTGGAAACACAAAGGGCTTTTCTGAGAAATTACCTTCTGTTGCATTTCTTGCAATATTTAGGCATAGCTGTATAATCGCTCAAGAATGTGATGTGTTTACCATATTTGCAAGCATGAAAGGATGAAGCATGCAGCAATATTATTCTGCTTGTAGCTCAGCGAAACCAGGGATGTAATAAACTACAGGGCCGTGACAAGAGTTTTATTCTCTTTAACGATTGTTGTAGCTGTGTGCATTATGCAAATGAGCTCAAGCACTTAACTTAAATTTAATATATGGATGAATGAACATATAGAATCTAATCTTAAATATTGTTGATCAAAAGATGGTTACATAAATATTTAATTGAAGTATGAAAAATGTGGGCTTACATATTTCCATTATTGTTACAAGAAAACAGCACGGAAATCACAGGTGAAAAAGAACAAATGTTTTCCACCCAACATTGTTGCCTTGCTGCTACATGTAAGCATTCACTTTTTGTTTGTTTGTAAGTTGGGGTGGCATGACAAATTTCAGATTATTTCATCAAGGCGCTATTTGTCAAAGCCAAAATAAGCCGCTAGTCTCACAGAGGTCTTTCATGCTCTCCTTGGCCAATTGTGCTGATGTACTGGGATGTTTTATCAGTTGCAGATGTTGCTTTATTAGCCAATCAGCAGACCTCTGGAATGTCTGCTGACTGTGGGCCCTATGAGCTGAAACTTTTTTAATTGACTTTGATTATTTCCCATTTGGAGGGGATGGAACTTGCCAAATATTGATAAAAAAGAAAGGAAAAGATACTCTCTGAAACGAATCATTTATCATTTCACGACAACAGTATGTTTATCAGGGTTTTTTTTTTTTACTTTATCTTACTTTATCAGGGTTACTGTTATAGTATCCCTGGTCTATCAGGTTTGTAATATTGTAGGATAGCATGGAAAATATCACAAAATTATTCCCTTTGGCTTTGTGTTTAAAAATGAAAATATAGCTACTTGTTGAAACATTGTTATGCCTCAAGTTTTGACTGGTATGTCTATGCATATATTGCAGCTTGATATCGGTTCTTGTATAATCTGAAGTAGACCTCAGTCCATAAGCTCAGTGTTCAACGGTGCATGGGCAACGGTGCATGGGCAACGGTGCGTGTGCGACGGTACGTGTGCGACGGTGCGTGTGCGACGGTGCGTGTGCGACGGTGCGTGTGCGACGGTGCGTGTGCGACGGTGCTTGTGCGACGGTGGGTGTGCGACGGTGGGTGTGCGACGGTGTGTGTGCGTGTGCGACGGTGCGTGTGCGACGTGTGCGTGTGCGGCGGTGCGTGTCGTGCGTGTGCGGTCAGTGCGTGTATGCGGCGGTGCGTGTGCGACGGTGCGTGTGCGACGGTGCGTGTGCGTCGGTGCGTGTGCGTCGGTGCGTGTGCGTGTGCGTGACGGTGCGTGTGCGACGGTGCGTGTGCGGCGGTGCGTGTGCGACGGTGCGTGTGCGACGGTGCGTGTGCGGCGGTGCGTGTGCGGCGGTGCGTGTGCGACGGTGCATGTGCGACGGTGCATGTGCGACGGTGCATGTGCGACGGTGCATGCGCGGCGGTGCATGTGCGTGCATGCGTAATACAGCAGTGCATGTGCAGCGGTGCATGTGCACGGTGCATGTGCAACGGTGCATGTAACGGTGCATGTGCAACGGTGCATGTGCAGCGGTGCATGTGCAACGGTGCGTGTGCGACGGTGCATGTGCAACGGTGCATGTGCAACGGTGCATGTGCAACGGTGCATGTGCAACGGTGCATGTGCAACGGTGCATGTGCAACGGTGCATGTGCAACGGTGCATGTGCAACGGTGCATGTGCAACGGTGCATGTGCAACGGTGCATGTGCAACGGTGCATGTGCAACGGTGCATTATCAAAAGTATCAATGCACACGGTGCATTATCAAAAGTATCAATACACACTCAGCATTAAGAGTATCAATACACACTCAGCATCAAAAGTATTAATACACACTCAGCATCAAGAGTATCAATACACACTCAGCAACAAATCCTCCAAGATGATCTTAACAAATTTGAACAATGGCAAAACAAATGGCAAATGAATTTTAGCCCATCTAAATGCTACATCCTGTCAATTTCCTCTAAGAAATGCTTGAAATTACCTGTTTATACCTTATGCAACCAGCCACTAAAACATGTCAACTCCCACCTATACCTAGGTGTTAAAATTGATAATAAACTTAGATGGGATAAACATATACATAACATGACCAAGAAAGCTAACTCTGTACTTGGCCTTTTAAAACGTAACCTCTCAAACTGTCCCACCGACGTTAAATCCACTGCTTATTAAGCTCTAGTCAGGCCAGTACTTAAGTACGCATCTGCAGTCTGGGACCCCCATCACCAGTGCAATGTGGATAAACTTTAATCTATTCAAAGGAGAGCAGCTAGGTTCTGTATGGCAGACTACTCTTATAAATCTAGTGTAAAAGACATGCTTTATAAATTAGATTGGCCCCTGCTTAAAACAAGAAGATACAACACCCGGCTACATATGCTATATAAAATCAATAACAATCTTGTCGCCATCAATAATGATGAACTTATCCCCACCGTCAGAACTAATACAAGAAATAATTATGACCTTAATTTCCAGGTTTCCTATGCTACAGTAAAAAGAATGTATATAAACACTCTTTCTTCCCTCACACACTAAAGGATTGGAATGCTTCACCATCAGACATTGTATATGCACCAAGTCTCAACTCTTTCAAAGCTAAACTTACTAACACTTGTATTGCTAAATAGTTTTTGTATATTTTTTACTCATACTGAGCATCAAGAGTATCAATACACACTCAGCATCAAGAGTATCAATACACACTCAGCCACACTCAGCATCAAGAGTATCAATACACACTGAGCATCAAGAGTATCAATACACACTGAGCATCAAGAGTATCAATACACACTGAGCATCAAGAGTATCAATACACACTGAGCATCAAGAGTATCAATACACACTGAGTATCAATACACACTCAGCATCAAAAGTATCAATACACACTCAGCATCAAGAGTATCAATACACACTCAGCATCAAAAATATAAATACACACTAAGCATCAAGAGTATCAATACACACTGAGCATCAAAAGTATCAATACACACTGAGCATCAAGAGTATCAATACACACTGAGCATCAAGAGTATCAATACACACTGAGCATCAAGAGTATCAATACACACTGAGCATCAAGAGTATCAATACACACTGAGCATCAAGAGTATCAATATGCACTGAATGTCAAGAGTATCACTACACACTCAGCATCAAGAGTATCAATGCACACTCAGCAGGGAAGTGCTAAATGGTACTTCCCTGTACTCAGCATCAAGAGTATCAATACACACTGAGCATCAAGAGTATCAATACACACTGAGCATCAAGAGTATCAATACACACTGAGCATCAAGAGTATCAATACACACTGAGCATCAAGAGTATCAATATGCACTGAACGTCAAGAGTATCACTACACACTCAGCATCAAGAGTATCAATGCACACTCAGCAGGGAAGTGCTAAATGGTACTTCCCTGTACTCAGCATCTAGAGTATCAATACGCACTCAGCATCAAGAGTATCAATACGCACTCAGCATCAAGAGTATTAATTCACACTGAGTATCAATACACACTGAGTAACAATACACAGTTTCTAAAATATTTCAATGCACAAGATGGTACTGATAACCTTTTAAACGGCCATAATCATTTTTTAATGAATACCTACAGTAATTTAATTTTCGATGGCATGAGTATTACAAATGAGACCTGTGAGTATTACAAATGAGACCTGTGAGTATTACAATTGAGACCTGTGAGTATTACAAATGAGACCTATGAGAGATTTCAAAATTCCCAGAGTTACATAAATTAGCAAAAAATATGCCGTCACTTTTTGATCGAGAGCTTTTATTGCTTGCTTCCAGTAGTGACTTGAGAAGAGTTATTTCACAAAAAAAGAAAAGATCTAAAAGACCTTGAGTGTTTGAACCCCCTTTTCTTCAACCCCTCTTTTATTCCGTTTACATCTCCTCTCCTCCATGTAGCGTTCTATCTACATCCAAGGATGACAGATTCACCTACGACCTTGGCCATATTCAACTTCACGAATAAACACAAACAGGGTGGCAACTTTTGGAATAGCCTTCAACAAAACACTATTGATTTTTTCACCATTCTACTCTCTCCTATGTCTGACTAATTAAAGCTGAATGCTTGGGCGATCATAACAATTGGTAATCTTTCAAGAATTCTGGCTGAATCTGTCATTCTTCATTCAAAATCCTTATTATTTTGTTGCAGTCTTCAGTTTGCATGCGGTCACATATTAATTCGCTTGTTCGTTCATTTCACGGATGTGACAATTTATCCACACTCTGTATCTTAAGTTAATGGATGCATCAAAAATTGATGTTTGTAGTGATGGTCAGTAAGGTGTGAAGGTGAGGTCTCATCTATTGGTTAGTTTATCTTGGATGAATTTATCTTCCTGGTCAGTCATCTGAAAAGCACTGTAAGTAGACTCATGCAAATGCAATTGGGTCAGTTTAATGTCATAATATGAATTTTATTCAAAATATGAAGAAGCAGGTCAACTCTGACTGTCATGAATTGATCATTTTGTCATATGATACAGCTGTAATAAAGATTACTGAGTCAACTCTGTACAAAATAATAATTTTTACTCTTGTTTCAAAGAAAGATTTCCTATTTGTTTATTGTATAATTTTGAAGAAAAAATATTATTGGAAGCAGCAGCATACTGTAAATCCCAGGGCCATATTTCCGGAGTAAGAGGCGGGGGAAAGGGGGAGTCCCTCCCTCCCACTTTTCAGTAGAATTAAAAAAAGTGGGGAAAATTGGCCTCTTGTCCCCCCTACTTTTTGGATAGGAGACCATGCCTCCCCCTCTTTCCTCCCCAACACACAAAATCTGTACTGAAATTTAGGAGATTATTTTCAATTTGTGTTACTTTTGAGTGTTAGCTGTGAGCATGAGTCGAATATCATTGCTGCATGTGCCTAGAGCAAAATGGCTATTTTAATGCTACATCAAACCGTTTGGAGTTGAAACGTGTTTCACCTTTTTTCTATTTATTTTTTTTATTTGCAATTTTAACAACTAAACACTAATTTGAAAAAGAAAACCTGAATGTTTTAGTATGTAAACAATATGCAAAAGTGTATTCATCCTGAACCCTACCCCTATTCCTATCCCCTCTTCATGTCATTGTCCAACAATAGGGGAATACTCCCCTAAAAGTATGTAGCCCTGTGAGAGGCATACAGTATTAGTATAAATTGATGATAACACCGCATTGTGAAAGGATGAGCTGTTAATATCGTTGATTTCAATTTTCGCTTTTTGCACATTTTTTCTACTTGATGAAATCGCAGAATCTGACCTTATGCTGTTTATTTCATTTTTTGATATGGACACAATCTTGCTTTTTTTGTGTTTGTTATTTGAAAGTCTTTTTATTCAATTTGGGTTTGGAGTATTTGGATTGGATTTTACGGTGAATAAATCTGTACAGTTTCATCCTGGAGATACTGTCAATGGTGTTATACAGTATACCTTTGCCTTCATTGTGTACCTCAAGGCCTTGTAGGAGGAGAAGTGAGTGTTTGTTTGTCAGGATACTGTGACTCATCCCATCTCAGAGGTATACATAGCGTCAATGTGGATCCAGGATTTTGTTTTGGGTACATGTATGTTAGTACAGGGCGAGGGTTGATGTTTGTTACTTGACTAGTTTAACCAACATTAGTTAGATTGCTTCAATTATTAAAAAATCAATTGAAAAAATAGAATACATTCTATCCAACTTCAAATTGACCATTTCACAGATTTTTGGTTCAGATGCGATAGCATCAGGAACCTATGTGGTCATGTTGGCATGGTTGTGTATGTACAGTATATGTGTATGTATGGGTGTGTATGTATATATGTATGTATGTATGTGTGTATGTATGTATGTGTGTGCATGTATGTATGTGTGTATATGTATGTGTGTGTGTGTATGGGTGGGTGGGTGTATTTATGTGTGTGAATGTATGTATGTGTTTGTGGTGGCCAGCTTGTATACACAGTATCTCAAGCATGGTAAACTTAATTTGGTCACATTTGGCTCACAGATAGCCCATGGTCTGTAGATATGCCCTATAGTTTTAGATGGTGATGTCATGCATATTGATGAGTAGGGGCTTAATGTAAAAATCTGGGAATACTCATATTTTAACAATCACAAGTCTGTTTTGTTTCACATTTGGTGCAATTATGATGTTAGCTGGTGTGTACAAGTTGATTGTGTAATTTTTTTAATTTCATTAATATGCATAGTGGGGGGTGGGGGGGGGTGGGGGCTTAATATTATTTTGCTGAAAAGAGCTTGTAAACACAGTATCTCAAGAATGGTAAACTGAATTCATGTCACATTTGGTATACAGATAGCCCATGGTCCGTAGTTGTGCCCTATTGTTTTTGATAGTGATGTCATGCATATTAATGATGCCATACATATTAATAAGTGAGTGGTGTCACATTTTGTTGAAGAGGAAGCTTTATATTGCAATATCATACAGGCTACAGCAATAATGGTGATATTAGGAAATGATATCATTTTTTTGAAGTGTGGATTTATTTGCATACAGGAAAAAGTGGATGGCAGTTAATAGATAGCTCCATGGTTATTTATACCCTTAGCTACCACAAACTCTAGTATTTGTGTTAACTCTTAGTCAATCTTTATGCATGAATGACCTTGATCAGTCAGATTGAAAATTAAGCAGGTTGTTTTTTGAACCTCACCAGACTATTTGCAGTCAGTGTTAATCATCAACAGGTGCATATTTTTGAACTATATTGCTCAGTCCACAATGAGATTTAGTGTAATGTGTAGTGTGACTGTGGTGTTTGTTTGATTTTGGGGACTGGGGATGGGTGGTGCAGGTAAGGTGGGGTTCTTTGCTGTTTGTATGTATTTTGGGGATGGGTGGTGCAGGTAAGGTGGGATTCTTTAATGTTTGTATGTATTTTGGGGATGGGTGGTGCAGGTGAGGTATTTTGGGGATTGGGGATGCAGGTGGATTGGGGATAGGTGGTGCAGGTAAGGTGGGGTTCTTTGGTGTTTGTATGTATTTTGGGGATGGGTGGTGCAGGTAAGGTATTTTGGGGATTGGGGATGCAGGTGGATTAGGGATGGGTGGTGTAGGTAAGGTGGGGTTCTTTGGTGTTTGTATGTATTTTGGGGATTGGGGATGGTGGTGCAGGTAAGGTATTTTGGGGATTGGGGATGCAGGTGGATTGGGGATGGGTGGTGCAGGTAAGGTGGGGTTCTTTGGTGGTTGTATATATTTTGTGGATTGGGGATGGTGGTGCAGGTAAGGTATTTTGGGGATTGGAGATGCAGGTGGATTGGGGATGGGTGGTGCAGGTAAGGTGGGGTTCTTTGGTGGTTGTATATATTTTGTGGATTGGGGATGGTGGTGCAGGTAAGGTATTTTGGGGATTGGGGATGCAGGTGGATTGGGGATGGGTGGTGCAGGTAAGGTGGGATTCTTTGGTGTTTGTATGTATTTTGGGGATTGGGGATGGGTGGTGCAGGTAAGGTGGGATTCTTTGGTGTTTGTATATATTTTGGGGATGGGTGGTGCAGGTAAGGTATTTTGGGGATGGGTGGTGCAGGTAAGGTATTTTGGAGATGGTTGGTGCAGGTAAGGTGGGTTACTTTCCTCTCAAGGATAACATATCACATCACCAGTGAATTTCATCATTTCAAGTCGGAAACTTGATGTAATTTTTGAAATTTTATTCCTAAATTTCATTCACTAAAATTTCTGAGAAAGGCTATTTCTGCTAGAATTGGAATATGGGTAGGGAAAGACTCAAAAGTTTTGGTCAGCTATTCAAATGTCGTGAAAGAATAGACAGTTAATAAGGGCTCATATAAGAAAACACCAAGGTTACCTGGTCACAAATTAGAATAAAATTGTGCATATTGGCACCTCTACGTGGAAACATGTTGATCTGATTTGATTTTATCTGAAATTGAAACTCATCTCAGGAGTAGAACAAGATAGCAAAAATCTTCATAACCATTTTGTTTCTCTCATTGTTATGCACACAATAGGATTGTCAGATCACTATAATTAATCTTCATAACCATCTTGTTTCTCTCATTGTTATGCTCACAATAGGATTGTCAGATCACTATAATTAAATATGCACACAATAGAATTGTCAGCTCACTATAATTAATCCTTAAATCTTTTAGGCCTTTATTATGAAATTTAGATGAAAAGAATAATACATTTTGCTTCTTGGTTTCTGTACATTCTGTGCTTATTGTTCACGAGAATTCCACAAACAACAACATTAAAAGTCATAGGTCAAGTTCATTATTCCTATTGTCAAACAATTTGTTGGAAGGCAAACCAGTGACTTCCGATTGAAATTAATTTAGGTATTGTTCCATTTCCGGTTAGAAGATGTGTTAGTCCAATTTAATATCTATAAAGAAGATCAAACAATGGTTGACCATGGAGGTAGATGCCCTGACCATCTTGTCTCCTCTGTGGTATTGATTCATCCTTGGCTGCCTCTACATCACACGCTGCCTTCTTCTTCATTTGCTTTGTTTCATGTTTTATGACTCATGTCTAAACAATTGTGAGCTAGTTAATATTTAATTGTGGGCAAGCATTGTATGGCATGACAATATTGAAGAGGATATAACATGAGCAGTTAAGTTTTGTTGCCCGTGTTATTGTCGAGCACTGGGAAAGGTTTTACTCGTGAGAAGTGTACGCAGAAGTCACAACTTTCTGCATAAGAGATGCGAGACCTTGAATAAATAGGTGAGCATTTTATTATGTTCATTGCGATTTCTTCATTGTTTTTTTTGTTAAAGGTAGACAATTATCATAGTTATAGATGGGATTTTGGATATTTATGACAACTGAAGGGAATCGTTGTGTTAGGTTTATTGAAGTCTATGAAAGCTGAATGGAACCATCTTTGAATTTAAATAATTGCACTTTTAGTTCATTAATTAAAGGGGTTTTCATTTCAATGTATGCAAGATGTTTGTGAGTGAGAAGCTGAAATCTTGATAGAATTCTTCAGATGTCTTTTGATTCATTACAAATGAGTCAAGAATCTACATTCCAGCTAGAATTCTTCAGATGTCTTTTGATTCATTACAAATGAGTCAAGAATCTACAATCCAGCTAGAATTCTTCAGATGGCTTTTAATTCATTACAAATGAGTCAAGAATCTACATTCCAGCTTGAATTCTTCAGATGTCTTTTGATTCAATTTTATTCTTGAATTCTTCAGATGTCTTTTTTATTCATTACAAATGAGTCAAGAATCTAAAATCCAGCTAGAATTCTTCAGATGTCTTTTGATTCATTACAAATTAGTCAAGAATCTACATTCCAGCTAGAATTCTTCAGATGTCTTTTTATTCATTACAAATAAGTCAAGAATCAACAATCCAGCTAGAATTCTTTAGATGTCTTTTTATTCATTACAAATGAGTCAAGAATCTACATTCCAGCTAGAATTCTTCAGGTGTCTTTTTATTCATTACAAATTAGTCAAGAATCTACAATCCAGCTAGAATTCTTCAGATGTCTTTTGATTCAATACAAATGAGTCAAGAATCTACAATCCAGCTAGAATTCTTCAGATGTCTTTTGATTCATTACAAATGAGTCAAGAATCTACATTCCAGCTAGAATTCTTCAGATGTCTTTTGATTCAATACAAATTAGTCAAGAATCTACAATCCAGCTAGAATTCTTCAGATGTCTTTTGATTCATTACAAATGAGTCAAGAATCTACATTCCAGCTAGAATTCTTCAGTTGTCTTTTTATTCATTACAAATGAGTCAAGAATCTACATTCCAGCTAGAATTCTTCAGATGTCTTTTGATTCAATACAAATTAGTCAAGAATCTACAATCCAGCTAGAATTCTTCAGATGTCTTTTGATTCATTACAAATGAGTCAAGAATCTACATTCCAGCTAGAATTCTTCAGTTGTCTTTTTATTCATTACAAATGAGTCAAGAATCTACATTCCAGCTAGAATTCTTCAGATGTCTTTATTCATTGCAAACAAGTCAAGTATCTACATCTCAGCTAAAATTTTGATAAGGATTTTAGTTTGAATACAAAAGCTGCTGCCAGAATTTGCTCCACTCCTTCAAAGAAATGTGTCAAATGAATAAAAAACAAAAGGGTTTATATGTTCATAAAAAAGGTTCATCAACTTCCTCCGCAACAACATTATCTTTCACCACATTTACCTCCCCCTCCCTCCTTCCTTCTCTGGACTATGAATTACTGTAAATAAAACTAATCAATTCCATTGTGGAGAAGTCGGTTTTGTCTGGACAGAATAAAACACTTTATTTCTTTTGCCCTTAAAAAACGTTTTTGTTAACATATCAAAGCACCATATTATATACATAATGATCATTAATAGTGATCATAAGTACAGTCAGTGCCTACTATGCCTACTACCTAATCAGATTTTGAAGAAAGTTATTTGAGATTCTTGCCCATATTCAACTGAGGTTAATGGAATTTTAGCAATTTTCATGATGTTTATCATAAAGAAAGGTATGGTGACTTTGAAGGGAAATATGCTTTTCTCCTCCCGTCGTCGCTTCATCCGTTATTAATTTTTTAATACACGTTGTCAGCATGTGATGACTTAACTGAATATTTAGACCTTGAACCTTGCATACACACATACTGCATATACACTGTATATGGTTGTTCGGAATGCACTGGAAATAAAATTTGACATTTGTGGCAAAATTGTACAATTGAATCCAACTTGCTTGAAGGGGATATCATATCCAAACATTTATTTGAATAAAAAAAAAATGTAAAAACGATCGAGAATACAATTGGGGATATACATTAAGTGTCTGCCTAATGAGGTTGCACGTCTTTGATGTAAGTTTTCCCGTTTTATACAACAGCTCTCTTCTTATAATAGAAGTACTCTGTGTCTTAAGCTGTGAATGAACATCACAGTCATATTGCTTGTGAGGGCCCCAAGACAAAGTTTTATTGATTGTCTTATCAGTGGATTGAATATTGCATCCGCAGAATCTATTTGAAGATCAGTTCATGCAAGGCCTGTAGGGACTTCCGCTCATTTATTTCTGTCGAATGTTCCCAAAAAGTAGGTTGTGAGATGAAATTTAAATTTTAGTCTTCATTTTTAGCAAGTTTGTTCTTCAGTGTTAGATTACAGAGTACATCATTTTTTGGTTGGAAGATAAAAAGTTAAATTTGATGTGGATTTTTTTTGAGAATATCGGTAAAGTGATTGGGTTCTTATATGTGTGATTTTACCAGTATAGTGATTGGGCTCTTATATGTGTGATTTTACCAGTATAGTGATTGGGCTCTTATATGTGTGATTTTACCAGTATAGTGATTGGGCTCTTATATGTGTGATTTTACCAATATAGTGATTGGGTTCTTATATGTGTGATTTTACCAGTGTAGTGATTGGCTTCTTATATTTGTGATTTTACTGGTATAGTGATTGGGTTCTTATATTTGTGATTTTACCAGTATAGTGATTGGGTTCTTATATTTGTGATTTTACCAGTATAGTGATTGGGTTCCTAAATTTGTGATTTTACCAGTGTAGTGATTGGCTTCTTATATTTGTGATTTTACTGGTATAGTGATTGGGTTCTTATATTTGTGATTTTACCAGTATAGTGATTGGGTTCCTAAATTTGTGATTTTACCAGTGTAGTGATTGGGTTCTTATATTTGTGATTTTACCGGTATAGTGATTGGGTTCTTATATTTGTGATTTTACCAATATAGTGATTGGGTTCTTATATTTGTGATTTTACCGGTATAGTGATTGGGTTCTTATATTTGTGATTTTACCGGTATAGTGATTGGGTTCTTATATTTGTGATTTTACCGGTATAGTGATTGGGTTCTTATATTTGTGATTTTACTGGTATAGTGATTGGGTTCTTATATTTGTGATTTTACCAGTATAGTGATTGGGTTCCTAAATTTGTGATTTTACCGGTGTAGTGATTGGGTTCTTATATTTGTGATTTTACCGGTGTAGTGATTGGGTTCTTATATTTGTGATTTTACCAATATAGTGATTGGGCTCTTATATGTGTGATTTTACCGGTATAGTGATTGGGTTCTTATATTTGTGATTTTACCGGTATAGTGATTGGGTTCTTATATTTGTGATTTTACCAATATAGTGATTGGGCTCTTATATTTGTGATTTTACCAATATAGTGATTGGGTTCTTATATTTGTTATTTTATCGGTATAGTGGTTGGGTTCTTATATTTGTAATTTTACTGGTATAGTGATTGGGTTCTTATATGTGTGATTTTACCGGTATAGTGATTGGTTCTTATATTTGTGATTTTACCGGTATAGTGAATGGGTTCTTATATGTGTGATTTTATTGGGTTCTTATATAGTGATTTACGGTATAGTGTTTGGGTTCTTATATTGTGATTTTACCAGTATAGTGATTGGTCTTTTAAATTTGTAATTTTACCAGAATAGTAATTGGGTTCTTATGTGTGTGATTTTACGTGATTGGGCTTATATGTGTGATTTTACCGGTATAGTGATTGGGTTCTTATACTTGTAATTTTACTGGTATAGTGATTGGGTTCTTATGTTTGTGATTTTACCGGTATAGTGATTGGGTTCTTATATTTGTGATTTTACCAGTATAGTGATTGGTCTCTTAAATTTGTAATTTTACCGGTATAGTGTATGGGTTCTTATGTGTGTGATTTTACGTGATTGGGTTCTTATATGTGTGATTTTACCGGTATAGTGTTTGGGTTCTTATACTTGTAATTTTACTGGTATAGTGATTGGGTTCTTATGTTTGTGATTTTACCGGTATAGTGATTGGGTTCTTATATTTGTGATTTTACCGGTATAGTGATTGGGTTCTTATATTTGTGATTTTACCAGTATAGTGATTGGGCTCTTAAATTTGTAATTTTACCGGTATAGTGTATGGGTTCTTATGTGTGTGATTTTACGTGATTGGGTTCTTATATGTGTGATTTTACCAGTATAGTGATTGGGTTCTTATATGTGTGATTTTACCGGTATAGTGATTGGGTTCTTATATGTGTGATTTTACCGGTATAGTGATTGGGTTCTTATATGTGTGATTTTACAGATATAGTGATTGGGTTCTTATATTTGTGATTTTACTGGTATAGTGATTGGGTTCTTATATTTGTGATTTTACCAGTATAGTGATTGGGTTCTTATGTGATTTTGTGATTTTATATGTGTGATTTTGATTGGGTTCTTATATGTTTGATTTTACCGGTATAGTGGTTCTTATGTGTGTGAGTGATTGGGTTCTTATATGTTTGATTTTACCGGTATAGTGATTGGGTTCTTATATTTGTGATTTTACCAGTATAGTGATTGGGTTCTTATGTGTGTGATTTTACCAGTATAGTGATTGGGTTCTTAAATTTGTGATTTTATCGGTATAGTGAATGGGTTCTTATATGTGTGATTTTACCAATATAGTGAATGGGTTCTTATATGTGTGATTTTACCGGTATAGTGATTGGGTTCTTATATTTGTGATTTTACCAGTATAGTGATTGGGTTCTTAAATTTAGTGAATGGGTTCTTATATGTGTGATTTTACCAGTATAGTGATTGGGTTCTTAAAGTGATAGTGGTTCTTATATGTGTGATTTTACCAGTATAGTGATTGGGTTCTTATATTTGTGATTTTACCGGTATAGTGATTTGTTGATTTTATTTTACTGGTATAGTGATTGGGTTCTTATATGTGTGATTTTACCAGTATAGTGATTGGGTTCTTATATTTGTGATTTTACCGGTATAGTGATTGGGTTCTTAAAATTGTAATTTTACTGGTATAGTGATTGGGTTCTTAAATTTGTGATCAATTTTGTCTGCAATCTCTTGATGGGCTCCCATAATGAACGGTCTGCAACCTCTTGATGGGCTCCCTATCATAAAAGGTCTGCAATCTCTTGATGGGCTCCTAATCATAAAAGGTCTGCAATTTCTTGATGGGCTCCCTATCATAAAAGGTCTGCAATCTCTTGATGTGCTCCCAATCATAAAAGGTCTGCAATATCTTGATGTGCTCCCATCATACATGTAAAAGGTCTGCAATCTTTTGATGTTCTCCCAATCATAAAAGGTCTGCAATCTCTTGATGTGCTCCCATCATAAAAGGTCTGCAATCTCTTGATGGGCTCTCAATCATAAAAGGTCTGCAATCTCTTGATGGCTCCCAATCATAAAAGGTCTGCAATCTCTTGATGGGCTCCCAATCATAAAAGGTCTGCAATCTCTTGATGTGCTCCCATCATAAAAGGTCTGCAAATTTTGATGTGCTCCCATCATAAAGGTCTGCAATCTCTTGATGGGCTCCCTATCATAAAAGGTCTGCCATCTCTTGATGGGCTCTCAATCATAAAAGGTCTGCAATCTCTTGATGTGCTCCCATCATAAAAGGTCTGCAATCTCTTGATGTGCTCCCATCATAAAAGGTCTGCAATCTCTTGATGGGCTCCCTATCATAAAAGGTCTGCAATCTCTTGATGTGCTCCCATCATAAAAGGTCTGCAATCTCTTGATGAGCTCCCATCATAAAAGGTCTGCAATCTCTTGATGGGCTCTCAATCATAAAAGGTCTGCAATCTCTTGATGGGCTCCCAATCATAAAAGGTCTGCAATCTCTTGATGTGCTCCCATCATAAAAGGTCTGCAATCTCTTGATGTGCTCCCATCATAAAAGGTCTGCAATCTCTTGATGGGCTCCCAATCATAAAAGGTCTGCAATCTCTTGATGGGCTCCCAATCATAAAAGGTCTGCAATCTCTTGATGGGCTCCCAATCATAAAAGGTCTGCAATCTCTTGATGTGCTCCCATCATAAAAGGTCTGCAATCTCTTGATGTGCTCCCATCATAAAAGGTCTGCAATCTCTTGATGGGCTCCCTATCATAAAAGGTCTGCAATCTCTTGATGGGCTCCCATCATAAAAGGTCTGCAATCTCTTGATGTGCTCCCATCATAAAAAGGTCTGCAATCTCTTGATGTGCTCCCATCATAAAGGTCTGCAATCTCTTGATGGGCTCCCAATCATAAAAGGTCTGCAATCTCTTGATGGCTCCCAATCATAAAAGGTCTGCCATCTCTTGATGGGCTCCCATCATAAAAGGTCTGCAATCTCTTGATGGGCTCCCATCATAAAAGGTCTGCAATCTCTTGATGTGCTCCCATCATAAAAGGTCTGCAATCTCTTGATGAGCTCCCATCATAAAAGGTCTGCAATCTCTTGATGGGCTCCTATCATAAAAGGTCTGCAATTTCTTGATGGGCTCCCATCATAAAAGGTCTGCAATCTCTTGATGTGCTCCCATCATAAAAGGTCTGCAATCTCTTGATGTGCTCCCATCATAAAAGGTCTGCAATCTCTTGATGAGCTCCCATCATAAAAGGTCTGCAATCTCTTGATGTGCTCCCATCATAAAAGGTCTGCAATCTCTTGATGGGCTCCCAATCATAAAAGGTCTGCAATCTCTTGATGAGCTCCCAATCATAAAAGGTCTGCAATCTCTTGATGAGCTCCCAATCATAAAAGGTCTGCCATCTTTTGATGTGCTCCCATCATAAAAGGTCTGCAATCTCTTGATGGGCTCCCAATCATAAAAGGTCTGCAATCTCTTGATGAGCTCCCAATCATAAAAGGTCTGCAATCTCTTGATGGGCTCCCAATCATAAAAAGGTCTGCAATCTCTTGATGGGCTCCCAATCATAAAAAGGTCTGCAATCTCTTGATGAGCTCCCATCATAAAAGGTCTGCAATCTCTTGATGTGCTCCCATCATAAAAGGTCTGCAATCTCTTGATGTGCTCCCATCATAAAAGGTCTGCAATCTCTTGATGGGCTCCCAATCATAAAAGGTCTGCAATCTCTTGATGGGCTCCCAATCATAAAAGGTCTGCAATCTCTTGATGAGCTCCCATCATAAAAGGTCTGCAATCTCTTGATGTGCTCCCATCATAAAAGGTCTGCAATCTCTTGATGTGCTCCCATCATAAAAGGTCTGCAATCTCTTGATGGGCTCCCAATCATAAAAGGTCTGCAATCTCTTGATGAGCTCCCAATCATAAAAGGTCTGCCATCTTTTGATGTTCTCCCAATCATAAAAGGTCTGCAATCTCTTGATGGGCTCCCAATCATAAAAGGTCTGCAATCTCTTGATGGGCTCCCAATCATAAAAGGTCTGCAATCTCTTGATGGGCTCCCAATCATAAAAGGTCTGCAATCTCTTGATGGGCTCCCAATCATAAAAGGTCTGCAATCTCTTGATGGGCTCCCAATCATAAAAGGTCTGCAATCTCTTGATGAGCTCCCAATCATAAAAGGTCTGCAATCTCTTGATGGGCTCCCAATCATAAAAGGTCTGCAATCTCTTGATGGGCTCCCAATCATAAAAGGTCTGCAATCTCTTGATGAGCTCCCAATCATAAAAGGTCTGCCATCTTTTGATGTTCTCCCAATCATAAAAGGTCTGCAATCTCTTGATGGGCTCCCAATCATAAAAGGTCTGCAATCTCTTGGGCTCCCAATCATAAAAGGTCTGCAATCTCTTGATGGGCTCCCAATCATAAAAGGTCTGCAATCTCTTGATGGGCTCCCAATCATAAAAAGGTCTGCAATCTCTTGATGGGCTCCCAATCATAAAAGGTCTGCAATCTCTTGATGGGCTCCCAATCATAAAAGGTCTGCAATCTCTTGATGGGCTCCCAATCATAAAAGGCAATCTCTTGATCTTGATGGGCTCCCAATCATAAAAGGTCTGCAATCTCTTGATGGGCTCCCAATCATAAAGGTCTGCAATCTCTTGATGGGCTCCCAATCATAAAGGTCTGCAATCTCTTGATGGGCTCCCAATCATAAAAGGTCTGCAATCTCTTGATGGGCTCCCAATCATAAAAGGTCTGCAATCTCTTGATGTGCTCCCATCATAAAAGGTCTGCAATCTCTTGATGGGCTCCTAATCATAAAAGGTCTGCAATCTCTTGATGGGCTCCCATCATAAAAGGTCTGCAATCTCTTGATGTGCTCCCCATCATAACAGGTCTGCAATCTCTTCATGGGCTCCCCATCCATGTTTGAGTTTTCATATTCATTGACTATACAAAGAGTGTCAGAGATCCAGTCCTTGTAAGTAACAGAACTTTGAGTAAAAATTATACCTCAGATCCCGAGAGTGCACTGAGCCTGGAAATCTTTGAAAAAGTTTCAACAGTTTGATTTATGTAAATGTAATTGTGAATTTGAGTGGATTTAAGGACAGGAGATGGGGTGGGTCAGAGACCACTACACTTTTTGTGCAGTCTCTGAGACTTCTGTTAGTCAGCACAATCCATGCTTACTGTGTATATCAGGATAAAAAGGATTGCAGATTAAACCAATGGTTAATTGTTGATGCACGTGTAATTAATGACCTCCAAAAGTGAGGTTTAAAATTGGTAAAAAAAGGTAAATATTCAGCGCTTTAGCACTGTTGCTTGGCATACACATGTCTTTCAGTTACTCATGGACTCTTTCTTTGTTGTATTCACTTTTAAAACATCGGTACCTAAAATTGGAATATTACTGGAGATCAAGGGTTCATAATTAATTTTTTTGAACGGCAATCATTTTATAACAGCTTCAGGCCATGGGTCAATCGCGTGGCAAAACCAGCATCATGACAAACAAAACCCGTCAAAACTTTACAATCCCTGAATAAAAACAAGTTGAGAGCCTGCGGGATTAGAAGAATGTACATCATATGTCAGCGGTTCTTTTATCCACCTTCTTTTGTCAAGCCGCGAGCCTAATTTATAGCAGAACTAAAGATAACATTTTATTTGATTAGCCGCGATGTTTTAGTGCGCTGATCTACCTAGGAAAAACCCCAAAATAAACGAGTATTTTGTGATTTTTACGAAATCTCATTCAGATTGATCTTACATGCAATGCACTGTATTGCATTATATAGTAATATTGTTTGCGGGTCAGATTAGATTGTCTGGTGGGCCAAATTTGGCCCACGGACCGCCTATTAAGATTCACCAATCACCACTGTAGACTGATGAGGCATACAAATTCTCCTTAAATGACAAAGGGTTAAGCTCATTCTGACAAGTCTGATTTTGTGTGATCTTTTTTGAAAAACAGCAGGACATACCCTTTTATGGGGATATTGTAGTATATGTGCAGAAATGCAACAACACAACATGAAAATCAGTGGGTTATTTGAAAACGTAACATGTGTTTTTTCTAAGAAGTTTCATCTGACTAACCTCATGTTACAAAGAAGTTCTGTCAAAGGAGGACATGAATAGCTTATGGCTCGTGTTGCACCTACTTCACATAAACTTGTATCCACACAGTGTGAAGCACAGTAAGCCAGTTCACATTCAATGATGAATCATGTTGCTAAGGCATTTCATTGGTCCCCGCACTGGTTTGGTGAGCTTTGTTTGAACTCTGGGCAGTGTCACCCCATGGAGTACCTTCAAATTCCCTGGATTGTGATGCATGCTTTTGTTTCATGTTACAAAGCATTAAACAAATATTTTCAAGAATGTAGTAAATTTGTTGAAAGTTTGTGTTGGAATCTTTAGAATTATATTACCATTATTGTGGAAAACCATTACATTACCAATATTGTGGAAAACCATACATTACCATTATTGTGGAAAACACGCTATGAAGAAGTTAATTTGACACTTGTTCTTGGAAGTCCATTCAGACTTTAAGAGATTCACGTAGCAAGAATGCTAACTGGTAGCTAGATATCACGAGATCACAGGTTGTATTTATGAACCAAAGAAGATATCAGTAATATTTCTTTTTAATTGATACATGACTAATCAATATGATTTAAGTACTGCACTATACAGTATGTGATATGACTGCATCTTGTGCTGGTATCAAATTTGCTTTTGAAGTAAAAAAATTGTTTGAAGAATTTTGTTTTCAAATAAGTGTATAATTCTCTACTTTACAATTTCATCAATTGTCTGTATAGCTGATTAGATGAATATATTTGGTGTACAGTATGTTTGTTTGTTTGTTTGATAAGGGTTCAACAGCACCATGACAGCGAGGGTCAAATTGTGCCTCAGAGGCTAGATCATTTCAAAGGTAGGAAGGAAAAAATATGGGGATAATGAGAAAAACATGAGAACTAAAAGCCAGAAAGTTGGGATTGAGAGAGGAGGTGCATGGGTGAAAGAAAAAGAAGGGGAAAAAAATGGAGAGAAGGGTGAAAGATGACTATATATGGTTGTAGAGGGAAGCATGATGAAGGAAGGAGATCATTTTATCTGGAGGGGATGGGGCCTATATTGTACACTATGAACACCAATGTCAATTGCCATCCTACAGTAAGGCAACTGTAAACTTAAGTATTTAGGAACCTTTTTAGTACAGCTATGGAAAGGTGATATACTTTGACATTCAAATTCCACCATTTTCTTTAAATTCTCCTGTTTCTTCAAAAATTTCTGCATGACTTTCCTTTTTAGGAAAATTTTCCAAAAAATACAACAACCTTGAACTGCATTCTGTGCTTTTTAATATAAATAGAATATTATTTTGTTTGCAATGAAAAGCATCAAAGGTAGCCATTTATCACTTTTAAATCCTAAACTGAGTGTAGTATAGCCTGTTTAGGAACAGAGTTAGGACCTCAAAATATGTGACATGTTTTTGGTAAATCATTCCACTGTTTATCTGTTTATTGCTGTTAAGTTTACTTTCAAGGCCTCTAGGTTTGGTTGAAGATGTGCAAATACCTACAAAAGCTCTTAAATAATGTATTGTCATTTTGGGAGAGACACCAAGTGCCAAAACAGCTGTAAAGGTGAATTTATTTGTATATTTCAAATTAGGAGAGAAGCTTTTCTGCTGTTGTAGCTTTCTTTTATAGGTCAAAGTGAAACTAGCTTGAATTTATGTTTTCTGTGATTTTATGAGGAGGGGATAGGGGCTATATGAGGAGGGGATGGCGCCTATATTGTACATGTATTTGATTATGCACAAATAATCTGTCATAAGACCAAAGACTTGTTGTCCACCACTAGCCAAGCTATCAATGATCATTGTGATTGGAAGGACATTCCAATGGACCTCACTAGCCAAGCTATCAATGATCATTGTGATTGGAAGGACATTCCAATGGACCTCACTAGCCAAGCTATCAATGATCATTGTGATTGGAAGGACATTCCAATGGACCTCAATGGCTGAGCTACAAAAAAAAAAGGTCAAGTATCATTCTTGGGCATGCACTCAATGAATTTCACACCTGTACAGGGTTGCCTAGCCTGCCAGTTTGGCCGATTACTGCCAAATATGATAAATTTAGCCATTTTGAAACATGTTCAATGGCCAATAATCTTTTTTGCAGTCAAATTATTGAAATTTGGTTGTTTTGAGTATTTTGCTATTTAAAACTAAACTTATTCTTTCCTTAGATTTACTTTTTATTTATAAAAAAATGCTCCCATACATGTTAATTTTTAGCATTTGTGATATCAGAGCGTTGAAACTCCTAATATACAGTACAGTCAAATAAGATATATATATTTCTTTCCATTTGATCTTGTGAAGGAGCGAAAACAAAAATATATCGTTATCTCACATGGTATGTATGGTGCTCCTTAATGATTCAGTCCATTGGAAACTTGATTTGGCTGTTTTTGTCCGATGTGGCCAATTTTCAATGGATAGCTGGCCCGTAAACTTGAGGCAGACCTGGCAACCCCGACCCTGTACAGTAATGCATTAAGCTTAAGGGATATTCCTTTTATTCTGTTTTATCTCCATTAATTACTTTTTTTTCCAAAGTGCCCCAAAAAAGTTATCTATCAAAACTAAACAATCAGAAAAGTAAAAAAAGAATGTATGTTTCATATTGATTACTAATGATAGAGTGACTATTTCCCAATGTTGTCATTTGGTGACTGTACTTAGGCCGTAATGACTTTAGCCAACACAGAGAATTAACAATAATGACCTTTTTTTGTGTCAGAGATAATTTATAGAATGCTGTGTGGGTTCATTTCATGTGCAGTATGTCATGTAAAGTGCACATGTGTGTAAGAGAGTTCATTGACCTTTGTCATACAAACTGAGTTATTGTGTAATACTTAAAGGTCATTAACCCTGATTGTTGTTACTGTACACATAACCAGTAATTGCTTTTTGGGTAAACTCAGAAGCATTGGCACAAACTTCAAGTTCACATTGATATTACATACTCAAATACAGACATAAATAATTACTCAGATTGATTAAAAAATTATAATAATACTTTGATAAGTCTTTGAACTTTCTATTTAACAAATTTAAATTTTGTTGTGCTTCAACTTCCATTGTGTTGTAAATAGGTTAAGCAATGCCAAAAATAAAGTGAAACCACTACACATGTGGAAGCAATATTAACTTTTAACTATTCTGTGTTGCCAAGTTATACGTTGTGGTTGTAAATCTCTTTGATTCTGGGTACCAGCAGATATTACTCATGATATCTTTGTTTAAAATAGTCACTCTCAAATTATTTTTTAATGAAATTAAAACTTTTTACCATTTTGATATAAGATTGAAAGACCATAAAAAGTGACAAAGCAATTATTTTTGGAAATGGTTTGGAGACATTTTTAAAAACATTTCCAGGAAGAAAGGCAAGATTTGCTGATTACAGGGGTTGGCTGGGTATCAGGGTAGGCTGAGTTTATGTGCAGGGGTAGTGTAGATTATTTTGTGAAGTAATCAGAAAGATATTTGGCTGGAAATGATAGTGATACTATTTACAAGAATACCCTTAAAAAAAGGGCTGTCGTGGCAATTAATTTTGTTATATGGATAGTAATTAAGGGGGTGTCTTAAAGGGGGTGGGGCTTCTTCCTAAAAGATCATAGCCCCCCTCCCCTCAAAAAAACAAAAAAAACCTCTGCAAAATGTTTCCATGAATTCTAAGGAAATCTTTGTTTTTCAATTTCTTTTGGTGAAATCTTATTCAATTTCAGGAAATTTTCTTCATTTTTCAGGAAAATTTTCCTTTTCATTTTCAGGAAAATTTTCGATTTTCCTTCAATTTTATGTTAATAATTTCACACATTTATCAGTCCTCCCTAATCTGAAAAACGGCATTCAGTGGTTTTTATTATTATTATTATTTTTTTTTTTTTTTAATTAAGCTCACTAAAAAAACAAAAGATTGACATGACCCTTAAAGAAAGAGAACAAAGTTATGTAGTGTGTAATAAATATTTTGTATTATGTTTCTGAAACAGTAAAATGTCTAAATGATACCATTTTTCATATCACTTTTTAGACCTGGTTATTAAAATATTGGATTGGCACCGGATGTTTTCGTCTACATTCCTCGACGTTGCCAATTTTCATGATCTTTGCGAATAAAACGTCATAAATTTCTATGATTGCTGTTGCTGAAATTGTTTGTAGCATAGTAACCATTAAAATACAAGCTTTGATAAATAACACTTAATTTGAAGTTAATATTCTCTTTATTTTTAGATAAAATTTGAATTATAGTTCTCAATCAAAAGATGGCGGTTTTGAGTATAGAGTTTACAATAATAAACCTGTTGTGTGCTAAGGGCCACAACAGAAAAGCACTGAGAAGCTACAGTATATTATGTATGGCACATTGTCTTCCTTTCTTTCTCTGTCTTCTTTTCACCTCTTTAACCCTTACTCTACCAGCACTGTTTTGAAAATGCGCTCGGGAGGCGGGGCCAAAGACGGGGCACCCAAAACGGCGATATTATCGCTGCGTGGTAGAGTAAGGGTTAATCAAGGCGTGATTATTGAAGGGTCCTCTGTCTTCCAGGCAAAAAAGTCGGGCCCCTTTCACTGTCGGGACCCGCTGGGCCGCCCACCGGGATCATGCTGCCTATATTTTCGGGTTGGCGATATGTCGGGGTTGATTAACCCTTACTCTACCACCAGAATGTCATTTGGCACATGGGAGACGGGATCCGCGATGGAACATGGGGTGGGATGCGTGATTATTGAGTCTTCAAAGGATGGGATGCCTGTGGGACATGGTGGAATGCCATGTGGGACAATGGAATGTGTTGTCATATGGGATTAACACGGGTACCAGGATGTTTTGAAAATGCGCTCGGGAGGCGGGGCCAAATGGTGGAATGCCATGTGGGAATGGGATGGGTTTTGTCATGTGTGAGAATGGGATGCCAGGTACTGGGATGGGATGCCACGTTAAAGCCTTGGAGTCATCAAGGTTATCGCCTCTGTCTAACTCTTATTTGATTTTAAATGTGCTTAAGTGAAAAATGGCCTTCATTGCAAGACATGCAGTGGAAGTGTCCCCTTCTTCTTTCTTGTGGTTTATTGCATACCTTTTATCAAAATGATTATAAGAGAGAGACTGGTTTTGAGTATAGAGTTATTGTCCTTGATTGCTGTACTTAGTCAAAATGAAAAAGTTATCCTTATACTCTTCTGTTAGTAAAGCACGTCTTGGAAGAAGAGACCATCCACAGCCAAGAGGCATTCCAAAAGGGTGTTAGAGATTTTGGGTTTATGATTCAACTTTCTACAAAAAAAAGTGAATTGAATGTGATGCTGAATTGATAAATCATAAAAAAAATTAGAATCAGAGAGTTGGTTAAATCTCATCAAGCCTTCATGCTAATAGAGCTGGTGCTTACACCCAGTGTCTATGGTGCTAAGCGGATGAGAGTTCTCGTCTCCCCCTGGATGGGACACCAGTCCATCATAGGTCAACTCCCGAGCTAAAACTTGTATTTATTTCACCGCTGAGTAAACTGGAGAAAATGGGTTGAAGTGTCTTGCTCAAGGACACAGCACAAGTGCCCTGGCTGAGATTCTATCCTGGTGCCTTTTGAGTATGAGACCAATGCTCTCATTATTGAGCTACTGCAGAGTACAGGGCCATTAATCTTTGAAATATTATTATCTTTCCTATGTACATTATTGTCATTGACCCTGAGACGTTAACATTTCATTTTCATTTTTTCTGGGAAATAATTACTTTTTTGGTGAGCATGCGAAGTATAATGCAAACCTATGTCTTGGCGATTTCGTCCGTCTGGCAGGCCATCCACAGTTTTTCCTTAGATTTCTTCAGAAATGTTAAAGTTTTTTGAGAATTTCTCAGAAAATGTTAAACTTTCTTTAGAGTTCTTCAGAAAAGTTACAAGTTTCTTCAGATATCCTAATGGAAGATTAGAATTTCCTTACAGAATGGTAAAGTTTTTCAGAGACATTTAAGGCAGGATTAAAGACTAGTTTCCTTAAAAGTCTACAAAACATTTGATATTTTCTAAGAAGATAACTGTAAAATGATATAATTTTCCAATATTCTTCAAGGGACTTTATCATTGGATGCCAGTATATGACCTGGGACTTTTTTTGGGATGCCACGTGGGACAGGATGGATGCCACGTGGGACATGGGATATGATACAATGGGACATGGGATACACATGGTGGGACATGGGATGCCTTATTGGGACATATTTGGATGCCATGGGACATGAGATGCCATGTTGACATGGGATGCCATGATGGACATGGGATGCCATGTGGGACATGGGATGCCATGTGGGACATGGGATGCCATGTGGGACATGAGATGCCATTTGGGACATAGGATGCCATATGGGCCATGGGATGCCATGTTAGCCATGGGATGCCATGTGGGACATGTGATGCCATGTGGGACATGGGATGCCATATGGGACATGATATGTTATTTGAAGGGCAAGTTAAAAACATTAATTTGTCCCATTTTGACTTGGGTTTTGAACATTTCAACATATAAGTTTGTCATCTTCATTATGATTCATTTTAATCTGAAAAGATGAAGTAATGGAAGGCAAAACAAAAACTTGCATGCCAATGAGACAAAAGCTGCATGTCTGCACTTGGTAGTGGCAGCATGCTGCTAACTGTGAATTTGGTCGCTAACCTCAGCGATCAATTCAAAAGATGTAAGGATTGACATGTTTCAACTTTTGTTGCTGTCAATCAGTTTGTTCCCATTGTGCAATCAGGTGAGCTATCACCGCATTGCATTTTGATATAATTGTAACAGTAAGGGAAAATTGGCTAAGTCGTGTTAGTCATGTGATTTTGAAGTGTCAATGGCCTTTGATATTTCATTATTGGTCATGGTAGGAGAGTGCACTTAGCTAATCACGCTGATGAGAAGACATGAAGATTAACCCCTACGATAAGATATTCAGCAAGCTCATGAAGATGAACTCACAGCAGCTATAGGCTGATAGATTTGTGATAGGTTGTTGCATACAGTAGCTCTCAAATTCAAAAGACTCCACATACTGTATATGGTGGAGTGTGATTTCAAGTGGGGGTGCAGGTCCCACGGTGCAGAAAGTTAAGCCTTCCACTGTTCATGTCGAGGGTTGGGATGCAGAATCCCCTGTTGAGGGTTGGGATGCAGATTTCCCTGTCAGAGAGGGTTGGAATGCAGAATCCCCTGTCAAGGGTTGAGATGCAGAATCTCCTGTTGAGGGTTGAGATGCAGAATCCCCTGTAAAGAGGGTTGGGACGCAGAAACATATGTACTATAAAATTGATTAATTATTAATCATGAGGAAAAGTGTGTGTGTTATGGAGGGTGGAGGGGAGTTACAACCCCTAATAAACTGTTGAATAAGAGTAAGGTGTAAAAGGTCCCAAAAATCTTTCTGAGAAACCAGCTGTCTCCCTTGAAAATGAAAAAATAAAATGGCAGTGAATTAAGAACAATGTCTTGAAAACAAATTTTGAATATTTCAACTGATGACATTGCAATACAATTTCACTTTTTTTTTTTTCTTAGGCCTATAATTTATATTGAAATTAAAAACCAGAAAAGATCAAGTATGTCAATGGGTTGATGGTTCCTTTACTATTTTTATTCTCTACAGATATTAAGGCAATCTAGCTTTTGTTGCCTGTATGTCATTCGTCCTATTAATCATGGTAATGATATTGATTACCACATTTTACATCAAAATGTGACATGTATTCAGTTCATCTGTAGGATTCAAATCCATTATCTTCATACGTAGTGTGAAGTGTTGTCTAAATCATCAAGAGGTCATTGACTTTCCAATTTCTTCCATGGCCCCTCTGAAGAGACAGTCATTTGACCTTATTTTGAATATTCTTTGAAACAGGACATTACTGGGATTCCAATGGGCTGCTTTGAATGAATTGTTATGGAGTGTGTTTAATTGTATATACTCCAAACATACATGGTGCAGCTTTTTTGACCCTTTCATGATTATAGTTTGGACTGGAATAGGTCCAGGAAGATGGGGAAATACTGTATCTTACAAGCTTTTAATGTAATGACAATGCACTGTATCAGTGAAACACTTGTTAATATCATGTCCAGCATAATCAATTTATCAGTGCTTGTAAAATTTCTGAATTTCTTCTTGTACCAATTTGTTTTCATCCCATTAAAATTATAGCACTTACAGTATTGCCACTTGGTAAATGTCACACTTACAGTATTGCCACTTGGTAAATGTCACACTTACATCATGGCCACTTGATAAATATCACACTTACAGTATGGCCACTTGGTAAATGTCACACTCATTGTATGGTCACATGGTAAATGTCACACTTACAGTATGGCTACTTGGTATTACAATATGGCCACTTGGTAAATGCCGCACTTACAGTATGGCCACTTGATAAATGTCACACTTACAGTATGGCTACCTGGTAAATGTCACACTCATTGTATGGTCACATGGTAAATGTCACACTTACAGTATGGCCACTTGGTATTACAATATGGCCACTTGGTAAATGCTACACTTACAGTATAATAAATGACCACTTGGTAAATGTCACACTTCACAGTATAATAAATGGCCACATGGTAAATGTCACACTTATAGTATGATAAAAGGCCACTTGGTAATGTCACACTTACAGTATGATAAAAGGCCACTTGGTAAACGCTACACTTACAATATGATAAATGTCCACTTGGTAAATGTCACACTTACAGTATAATAAATGGCCTTATGGTAAATATCACACTTATAGTATTATAAAAGGCCACTTGGTAATGTCACACTTACAGTATGATAAAATGCCACCTGGTAAATGCTACACTTACAATATGATAAATGACCACTTGGTAAATGTCACACTTACAGTATAATAAATGGCCATTTGGTAAATGTCACACTTAGAGTATGATAATAGGCCACTTGGTAATGTCACACTTACAGTATGATAAATGACCATTCAGTAAATGTCACACTTACAGTATGATAAATGGCCACATGGTAAATGTCACACTTGGTAAATGTTACACTTACAGTATGATAAAAGGCCACTCGGTAAATCTAGCTGGTTGCATAATTACCTGTTTTGGTTGACTGATTTGATATTTTAATTTTTGCTCATTATTTCTGTGATCAAGGATTTGCCAATTTCCTAGAGTAATAGTATCAAATATAATGAACATTCTCCTTGAGTTAATTGATAAAATAAAACGACTAGAGGACTTCTCAGATATGACATGCATCTTGCTCACTTGGTCTGTCAACTTTTAAAACATGAAGGGTTTTTTTCTTTCTTGGGGGTGTGGGGGGCGCAGAGGGAAACTTAAGTTTGTCATCAATAACAGTTGAGTTCATCGTGATCAGTTTGTGTTCATTGTGTGGTATAGTTTATGTATCTTTTGTTAGAGCTGGGCGATATAATACTGTGCATTGTTTGACACCATTGTATGAATGTTCTTTACAAGCAGAAAAGATTCAGTTGAAGTATTAGAGCTACAGTAGGCCATTTACATGGGTTGCAGCTGTTTTAATGTCACATTAATTAACTCCACTTCCCCTTTTTACCTCTTCTCCCCACCACACAGCATAAACACATCTTTTGTGGTTGGGACATCGCTGGTATGTTCTTGTAAGCGCTTTTCATTTTAATCAAAGATGTGATTTTGGCCATGACTTGACCCTTGATAAAGAATGTCCATCAGATGCCTTTGTTTTATCAGGATGAATTGAGACATGTGAACTGTATGTTGATATTGATTGTTAAAAGCTTAATAGCTTTTAAACTGTGGTGTCAGCTGTCAAAACATTGATTGGACAAACTGATTACTGCGAAACCCCGAAATGGTCCTTGAACTATGTGTGGGACAGGGAAATTATCTAGAACGAGAAAGTATTTATACTGCTAGTTCCAAAATGAAAAAGGTCTAAATCATCCCCTATACACACATGCACCTTACATTATGTGTATAGGAGAAGTGCTATCAACCTCCCCCCACAAAATTATTATTAGTTGGTGGACCATCCAAACACGTGTGAATGGGTGGACCACCCAAACACGTCTGAATAGGTGGACCATCCAAACACGTCTGAATGGGTGGACCATCCAAATCGTCTGAATGGGTGGACCATCCAAAACGTCTGAATGGGTGGACCATCCAAAACGTCTGAATGGGTGGACCATCCAAATACGTCTGAATGGGTGGACCATCCAAAACGTCTGAAAAGGTGGACCATCCAAAACGTCTGAATGGGTGGACCATCCAAAACGTCTGAATAGGTGGACCATCCAAAACGTCTGAATGGGTGGACCATCCAAAACGTCTGAATGGGTGGACCATCCAAAACGTCTGAATGGGTGGACCATCCAAAACGTCTGGATGGGTGGACCATCCAAAACGTCTGGATGGGTGGACCATCCAAAATGTCTGAATAGGTGGACCATCCAAATACGTCTGAATGGGTGGACCATCCAAAACGTCTGAATAGGTGGACCATCCAAATACGTCTGAATAGGTGGACCATTCAAACACCTCTGAATAGGTGGACCATCCAAATACGTCTGAATGGATGGACCATTCAAGCACCTCTGAATAGGTGGACCATCCAAACACCTCTGAATGGATGGACCATTCAAGCACCTCTGAATAGGTGGACCATCCAAAACGTCTGAATGGGTGGACCATCCAAAACGTCTGAATAGGTGGACCATCCAAAACGTCTGAATGGGTGGACCATCCAAAACGTCTGAATGGGTGGACTATCTAAACACCTCTGAATAGGTGGACCATCCAAATACGTCTGAATAGGTGGACCATCCAAAACGTCTGAATGAGTGGACCATCCCAAACGTCTGAATAGGTGGACCATCCAAAACGTCTGAATGGGTGGACCATCCAAAACGTCCGAATGGGTGGACCATCCAAAACGTCCGAATAGGTGGACCATCCAAACACCTCTGAATAGGTGGACCATCCAAAACGTCTGAATGGGTGGACCATCCAAAACGTCTGAATGGGTGGACCATCCAAAACGTCTGAATGGGTGGACCATACAAACACGTCTGAATGGGTGGACCATCCAAAACGTCTGAATGGGTGGACCATCCAAACACGTCTGAATGGGTGGACCATACAAACACGTCTGAATGGGTGGACCATCCAAACACATCTGAATAGGTGGACCATCCAAAACGTCTGGATGGGTGGACCATCCAAATACGTCTGAATAGGTGGACCATCCAAAACGTCTGGATGGGTGGACCATCCAAAATGTCTTAATAGGTGGACCATCCAAATACGTCTGAATGGGTGGACCATCCAAAACGTCTGAATGGGTGGACCATCCAAAACGTCTGAATGGGTGGACCATCCAAACACCTCTGAATAGGTGGACCATCCAAATACGTCTGAGTGGGTGGACCATTTAAAACGTCTGAATGGGTGGACCATCCAAACACCTTTGAATGGGTGGACCATCCAAACACGTCTGAGTGGGTGGACCATTCAAAACGTCTGAATGGGTGGACCATCCAAACACCTCTGAATGGGTGGACCATCCAAACACGTCTGATTTATACTAGTATAGATGGTGCATGCTTTAAATCAGAGGCTTTTTTTGTCTGGGTACATACCTGTGCTCCATCATCATTTTTGTTTTAATTTTAACCTTCTGAAAAACCTTCTTGACATTCATTACATTACAGAGTTTGATGATTTAAATGGACAGACCTGTGGTGCTGTCCCTAACTTGGACCAAACCAAAATTAAATATTATTGGTATAGAGAATTGAAACTGGATATAATTGTTGATATTTTTATATCAAAAGATTTCATGAGCATACTAATTCTGTAAGTTTCAGTTGTAGTGTAAAAATTTAAAAGTCTTTTTGAAAGTTCAAAGCCCATTGCAAACATTTTTCTACAAAAAGCCACATTTGTAATATCAACTCTCTGTAAACTTGTCGATTCTCTAATAAACCTTGTTTTTCTCCAATGAACATTTTCATTAAAATAATCATTTGATGAATCATTTATTCATTGTCTGAGATGTATAACTTCAAACCCTACCCATGTTTCGTGCCATCTTGGCTGATATAAAAATGACACAGTTAGACAACTGTCAAGGTCATTGAACTCAAACACTAACTTAAACTCAAGCAGCATAGCTGTGTTACAGGTAATGATCCAGAACACATCAAGACAAAGTGCGTTTGGGGTCAATAAACTTCCATTGATTATAGATGCGCTTCATTCCAGGAAACCCTTACCTGTGACAAATTGGAAGTAGAAACATAAAAGATTGTTTCATGGGGTGAGGAGGCCTTCATTTCATAATATTTATACCCAAGTATAAATACTTCATGCTCCACTCATGTTGGTCATTATTTATGTGACAGACTGACAGCATATTATTATCAGTTAAAGCTTATGGGTTGTTTTACATGTGAATTTTCTTAAATTTTAATTCAGCGTTCATAGGATATATTGTTGTGAGCATAGACCAACCAGTACTAAACTTTTGCATTGAACAAGTGAATCAGATTCATACAGTGAATTATGACTGAAATAGAAACATCAGTCATATTTTAAGGGTTTTTTTTTTTTTTTTTTAAGGGACAAAGTTTGATACATGTATGTGAGGCAGTAGAAAGATAACTGGTTTTGTTCGGATTTATCTACTTGGTGAACTCACACAGTCAGAGGAATAACAGATTATGGGAACTTGAGCTTATTGTTGTGAATAGTACAGAACTGCAAATTTATTTATTCTCAGTTTTTCATCTTAATTGGTAAGTTTGAATTTTGATCTGTTGGCCCATTAGAACAGCTGTGAAATATATAGACAAGCTTTGCTGGTGAAATGCAAGATAATGTATGTGGTACTGTAGTTCATGATGTGTGGATCTCATGATTGAGTTTCTGAATTTCTTGATCGATGAATGACTTGTTTTGAAAAATTTAAATGTCTAAGGACAGCGACAGAACATTTTTTCTTTAGAATAAATATTCAAAAGAAACATTGAAGTATTTTAGCACAATTTGTCTTCAAGTTGTGGTTAACAAACTTTTCAATACTGGAAAACTTGTGATGTTTGATTGGGAAGACAGCTGAAAATTTGAATATCAATTTCAGGGAAGTATATTAATTAAAAATGATAATTTAGGGCCTTTGGGGTTAAAATGTGTAAATCTGGTAGTCAAAATGAGGTTGTCTTCTTTGAGGAATTGTGCAGTGGGTGGAAATACAGTCAGAGTGGATTATATAAAAAAGTCTGAGTGGGTTATATACAGTCTGAGTGGGTTATATACAGTCTGAGTGGGTTATATACAGTCTGAGTGGGTTATATACAGTCTGAGTGGATTATATACAGTCTGAGTGGATTATATACAGTCTGAATGGGTTAAATACAGTCTGAGTGGGTTATATACAGTCTGAATGGGTTATATACAGTCTGAGTAGGTTATATACAGTCTGAGTGGGTTATATAAAGTCTGAGTGGATTATATACAGTCTGAGTGGATTATATACAGTCTGAGTGGGTTATATACAGTCTGAGTGGTTTATATACAGTCTGAATGGGTTAAATACAGTCTGAGTGGGTTATATACAGTCTGAGTGGGTTATATACAGTCTGAGTGGGTTATATACAGTCTGAGTGGGTTATATACAGTCTGAGTGGGTTACATACAGTCTGAGTGGGTTATATAAAGTCTGAGTGGATTATATACAGTCTGAGTGGATTATATACAGTCTGAGTGGATTATATAAAGTCTGAGTGGGTTATATAAAGTCTGAGTAAGTTAAATATAGTCTGAATGGGTTGTATAAAGTCTGAATGGGTTATATACAGTCTGAGTGGGTTAAATACAGTCTGAGTGGGTTATATACAGTCTGAGTGGTTTATATACAGTCTGAGTGGGTTGTATAAAGTCTGAATGGGTTATATACAGTCTGAGTGGGTTATATAAAGTCTGAGTGGGTTAAATACAGTCTGAGTGGGTTATATACAGTCTGAGTGGTTTGTATAAAGTCTGAGTGGGTTGTATAAAGTCTGAGTGGATTATATACAGTCTGAGTGGTTTATATACAGTCTGAATGGGTTATATACAGTCTGAATGGGTTATATAAAGTCTGAATGGGTTAAATACAGTCTGAGTGGGTTAAATACAGTCTGAGTGGGTTATATACAGTCTGAGTGGGTTGTATAAAGTCTGAATGGGTTATATACAGTCTGAGTGGTTTATATACAGTCTGAATGGGTTATATACAGTCTGAATGGGTTATATAAAGTCTGAGTGGGTTAAATACAGTCTGAGTGGGTTATATGAAGTCTGAGTGGGTTATATAAAACAGTCTGAGTGGGTTATAGAAAGTCTGAATGGGTTATATAAAGTCTGAGTGGGTTATATAGTCTGAATGGGTTATATAAAGTCTGAGTGGGTTATGCCCAGAGCTGGAAAAAACCTACGGGCCCGAAAATGGGAATTAGCAGCTAGATTTTTTTCTCTTATAAAGAAACAAATCTAAAAAAATGTTATTATTATTATTTTTTAGATATTTTTTGAGTAAGCTGGTAAATATGTGCTCTAAAAATATCCGCAGTGTGATTGTGCGATGAATCGTACATTCAATTGCGAAAGAAGGAAGCATATAATGATGCATTTACTACATTAATATTATTTCTGTTACAATTTTTTGTGGGAAGATTTTCGACGCCTTTTTTCAGAAACGTTGGAAGTTCTATAATTCCAACTCTGGTTATGCCCATTTATACATCACAAATTTGCATAAAAGATTTCATATTGCAGCCAGAAAATTCAGAAAGCTGTCAAATGATCCATTTTATAATGCTGTTTATTACTACCTATAGATCATAAAGTGAGAGGTGATGTCTATTGTAATGACAGCTCCTTGATATGTCTATTGTAATGACAGTTCCTTGATATGTCTATTGTAATGACAGTTCCTTGATATGTCTATTGTAATGACAGTTTCTTGATATGTCTATTGTAATGACAGTTCCTTGATATGTCTATTGTAATGACAGTTCCTTGATATGTCTATTGTAATGACAGTTCCTTGTGTGTCTGTCGTCCTATGTGCATACTGTACCCAGGGGCTGTTAACAACTCCCTGCTGTACCATACAAACAAATTCTGTAGACTTATATAACAACTGAAGCATAAAGAGACAAATTAGTCTTTTGATTGGTTGATTCTTGATTCCTATTCTTTAGGGGGCGCTTGATGTGGAAATGATTACATATATGTTTGCAGATCGTAGTACAAACTTATTCCTGTACACTCATTCTTACATTTTTGTACATAGTATTGCGATATTATTGTGTACAAACATTTTATGTCAAGATGATTTATTTGCAGCTTGAGCAAGATTATAAAAGGAAGCAAATATAATGCATTTGTTAGTGTCTGAGCCTTTATGAACAGGAATTAAGTCTTGATCCTTTAGCTCATGGAGCTATTAATAGGTTAATAAGTCTTGATCCTTTAGCCCATGAAGCTATTAATGGGTTATTAAGTCTTGATCCTTTAGCTCATGGAGCTATTAATGGGTTATTAAGTCTTGATCCTTAAGCTCATGGAGCTATTAATGGGTTATTAAGTCTTGATCCTTTAGCTCATGGAGCTATTAATGGGTTATTAAGTCTTGATCCTTTAGCCTATGGAGCTATTAATGGGTTATTAAGTCTTGATCCTTTAGCTCATTGAGCTATTAATGGGTTATTAAGTCTTGATCCTTTAGCTCATGGAGCTTTTAATGGGTTATTAAGTCTTGATCCTTTAGCTCATAGAGCTATTAATGGGTTATTAAGTCTTGATCCTTTAGCTCATAGAGCTATTAATGGGTTATTAAGTCTTGATCCTTTAACCCATGGAGCTATTAATGGGTTATTAAGTCTTGATCCTTTAGCTCATGGAGCTATTAATGGGTTATTAGGTTTTGATCCTTTAGCTCATGGAGCTATTAATGTGTAGCCAAACCCACTCGCTTCCTATTGCTCTTGTAACAAACACGAGTGTTGTTGATAATAACTGAATTGTATTGTTAGAGAATGTACATGTATACTTGAGAGATGAGGCGGAGCGTCGCTCTCTCACATCCTTTATGCATGAGGGAGTATGGTGTTACATTACCACATGCGTAGGATATTACGTGTCATTAAACCAACATCTTGCATGAATATATCTCTTCATCGCAGCTAGGAAGCGAGCATTAACTGTCTTCACATGGGGCTCTCTACCTGGAAAATGCCACATAATATGTCTGATTGTGAATGTGAATCCTTTAAGGCCTCATTTCACCATTATAAAGCTGTTGTCATTATTCACACTCAGAATACGCCTCCTGTCGCAACGGTGGAATGTTATAATATTTATTTGTGACATGTCATGTAACATGGAAGTCTATGAATTATTTTGATGGAAAACTTGTGGAATTTCTAATTTATGATGATATTGACATGCATTTTTTGAAGGCATATGGTTTAATACAAGTACATTTAAAGATGAAGATAAGATATTGATAGTCACAAATGATAATATTAGTGTGACACATCCAACCAAAATATTGACACACCTCTTACCAACAAAGATTCTCCTTGTCTCATACCTCCTGAACTCCTTTTACAGGTATAGGGACAGGTATAGAAAGAAAGAGCTTTCAATTCCGAACAGAGTCGGTCTTCAAATCATGACAACACCTGTACTATAGTTTATGAGTTATGACCAATCAAAGATGGAAAAATTTTAATGAGTGCAAAAATTGTGATGTATGCAATTGTATGTATGAGATGTATGTACATTGCAAAATCTTTAAAGTAATTCTTTAAAATTATGTCCTAAATTTCAGTCACTGAAAATCATTATTTTTTTCTCCTGTTAAATTATGAAGGAGATTCAAAATCACTTGGTCATATACAACTGCTCCCATTCATGGAATGGTGGTGAGGAATTGGACAACAATAGGTTAAAAAAGGGATATTCATGTTTTTTTGTTGTGATGTCACAATATTGCAGTAAAATTTGCATAATTTATTATAAGAAGGTTCTTAAGTTCTAAATGCAAAATGGTCATGTTTAATATAAACCACTTTTGGTGAAATGTTTGCTATTTTCATGGTGTACAGCTTATTTTATTCTAATAAAGCTGAAGTTGTTTCTACCTATCCATAGATCTTTAAGGTGGTGGTATTTGACAAAATAGGAGGTCAATATATCCAATGCTTAGGAGCAAAATAGGAGGTCAATATATCTAATGCTCAGGAGCAAAATAGGAGGTTAATATATCCAATGCAATATATCCGATGCTCAGGAGCAAAAATATCATCACAGATTGAGTATCACTATGTATTTATGTATCAACAAAAAAAACCTTTTTCTAAGTGGCATCACAATACTTTGAACAACCTTAATGAAGTATATGTTTTCATACTGTAACATATCATTTCTCTTTCTTTCATTCTTCATAGATAAACAATTATCGACAGAATTTTGCTGAAGTAAGAGGAGGTTCTTTGGTGAGAAAAGATGGCAGCCTCACCAACATTAATCTCACCAAAGTGTACAGCACCTAAGGCAACCATGGAATCAGCAGCGGATATAGACAATGCCATGGAGACCGGTGACATCACACCTCCAATAACAGAGGTAGACTGCGTAAGAGTCAGTCCCATGGATTCACCCATGTCAAACTCAGGAACGCTAAAAGCAAGAAAATACAAACAAAAAATGTCTCCACGAAACACATCACCACGAAACGTATCACCAAGAACCTCATCTCCAAAGGCAGAGGTGATTAAGGTTCCATACAGAATAAAAAAGGAAAGTAGCGTTCCACAAGTAAAAGCTGATACGGCTAAAGTGATGGAAATGTTTCTGAAGAGAAGAAGTAAAAGTTTAAATGATGCAGTTTTAACAAAGGAGTATTTTGAAAGGGAGAAACGGAAAAAGAGACCGACAAGAATTACTGTGGCTATGGCAAGAACAACCAGAGCTTCTGAGGAGGGTGCTGAAAAAATGGAAGTTGAAGAGGTTGCAACATTTGAAAAAGTTGAAGTTGAAGAAACAAGGAGAAGACAAAAATCTCCTAGTAGTAGGAAGACAGGTCTTACAAGAGGCCACGATAGTTACCTGTTGGCAATGGAACATCCCATCAACACAGAGTTTTCTGGGACTGAAAATGCAGCAGATGATGAACTTTCTTCTCCGGAAGAAGGAAAATCACGATCTGCCCCCTCGACATTAAGGATGCAAATTACAAAGGTGAATAATGATGAACTGCAAAAGTTAAGACATATTGAAAATGGTTCAGTAACGCTCACTAGAGACAGAGATAGGAAGGACCGGCGAGAGGTTAAACGAAAGAAAAGTTTACTCGATAAAGCCAAAAGTATTATACGATCTCCAAGTACACAAAGAAAGCACATCGGCGAGGAAGATAAATCATTTTCCAATTCTATGGCAAAAGACCAAGTGCATCATGAGATGAAAAAGACTGGATTCACGACAAAGTTAAAAAGAACGTTCAGTAGAAAGGAGAATCGTAAGCCAAAGGAAGATTCCACTCATCACAAGGGTCCTGCAAGTGCAATAGTGCGACCTCCTAGACATTTAGAGAAAGACGACGCCAAAGAAAAACATAGTAAGATTTGGCCATTCAAGAGGAGATCCAAAAAAAGTGTCTCCACGCCGACGGACGAGAGCGCAGCAGGAGCGTCGGATACCGCTTCCTTACGAGAATGGCAGTCTTCAAGCTCTATAAGCAGCACCACCCACTCGTTAAACATTACAGAACGTCGTAAGCTCATGATCGACATCAGAAGAGGTGTCCATCTTCGGCGATCGGGTACTTACAGTGACTCAGGGATTTTAGATTCGAGTCTTGGGTTCAGACCACCGAAACCACCAAGACCACACTCTCTACATCAGGATAGAATAGGGGATTCCACAGGGTCGTTAGCCTCCTCAGAAGGGTCAGACAGAAAGCCTGATAGACCAACTTCCCTCATATTTCGAGAGAGAAGGGCTGAGAGACAAAGAAGAGGTCTTAACAGTAAGTTTCCATTATCTAACATAAAGGAGTATTTGGCTGAAAAAAGGTCATAAGATATTAAAGGAAAGGTATCGTCCCATGAATACCTTCAGAAGTGAACGCCGCGGTTCTGGTTACGTCACTTCTGGTTATTAATATCCCCAGTTGATCACAAGAAATTGCGATGTTATTTGTCACACATCCGCAGAAAAGCACATAGGGGCCTAAATTTGTTATCAATAACATCACAGATTTCTCACAGTTAATAAGGAAATTGAAATGCAGAAGTGACGTTACCAGCATGATGGCATTCGCTTCTGAATGTAGTTATGGGATGATAACTTTCCCATTCCAATTCTTGGGTGTGAGATGCAATCATTCTTATGACCCTCACTTGTTGGGCATGCTCCTTTAGATATTTTTTTTCATACCTTGTTTTGTTAAGAATAAACTGCCAAAATCTAGGGTCATAAATATGGCTGAATGCTCCTCAATAAATTTCCTGTCTTGAAAATGTTTGTTAAATTTGATATTATACAGTTTTTCAGAGGCAGTTTTGGAGCAAAAGTGATGTTTATGTTGTCATATTTTCCATTTTTAAAAGCTCAGTCTGCCCTGCCAGTGGTTGTGCAGGTACTTAGTAACATATCTCTAGCTTGATTTAAAAAGGGGCAGGGTGCTAGACTTGTTGAGGGGCATATTAATGCATGCGCGAAGCACTGTGTCTCTTCGGCATGGAGTCCAGGGGCTTAATCCCATGGTGAAGAAGCTCTGGGATTTTAGCTATAATCATACCTCAGAATAAAACTATTCTGATTGATGAGGACCATTCATGAGCCAAACAGGACAATTGCTTACTATGCTATCATTCTGTGTTCTGTATCTATATAAGGTATTTCATTTATGAGGTTAATTAAGGTTATTAAGTTTTAGAAAATAATAATAATCTTTAAAAATAAAAAAAATAAAAAAAATTTAAACAAATTTATCATGATGGGCGGACCCCAGGGGGCAGGATGGACCTCAGGGGGCAGGGCAGACCTCCAGGGGGCAGGGCAGGCCGCCCCTGTAAAGTTGCAAAGCTAGGGGTCTGTAGTAAAGTTGACAAATGATTTATTTGGGGGATGAAACCCTTATATCCCAACTGCAATCATTTACTTTAACGTCTATATTCATTACAAAGAATGTTTCTCTGAATGAGAGGTAACTTTTGCTTTATTGTTTCAAATTATAATTAATTGAAAATAAAATCTTATCAAAATTAATTTGCCAGTATTATTATTACTTGTGGGAAGATGAACCCAAATATTAAAAAAGAAAATATTTAATGTTATTGAAAGACCTGGCCTTCTTTTACCTGGCCTTCTTTCAGAATTAAGTCCATTAATGTACTTTTCATTTTTGAAGGTAAGGTTTTGCAGGGGTTCAGGTGCACCCAAAGAATGATGTGGTACATGTATCAAAAGAAGTATAAATGATGTCAATTTTAGATTACAAAATTTATGGATCAAATTTATGGATGAAACTCCGTATTTATTGGAATATGGTATGGGGAAGATAAACAGTTGCTATTCTTAGATTCCTGTCCTTGTATTTTGTGAATCTCTCATTTGAGCTATTACATGTATGAGGAGCTGCTATTGGCTCACCCCCTCCGCTAAACCCATGCCCCTTCCTGTGGAATATAAGTGTTTGTGTAGATTTGTAATACTTTTTGTTTACTAAAGGAAGGATATCATGGTGGCTACTTTGTACATATATGTACAAATGACACATGAGAAATTTGATCAAATTCCTGTCTTTTTCCTTGTTAGAAGGTTATAAAAGGGAATAGAAATGAAGGAAAATCACTCCACAAATAGTACATCCCTTCATGGGGAGCAATGTTTGATGGAAGTATCAGTTACCAGTGCAATTTTCCCAAGTGATGGAAGCCAGGAAATGTTTGGTTTTGCATCTACATGAAACATACAGTGGCCTCTATGCATGCAGTGATTTTGAAAATCATGCTCATAAATAGAAATATATTTTATAATTTTATATAACAAAATATAATCTGATTATATATCTTATTTTCCTGGAGAATTCAGAATCGTTGACACAATAACATTTCATTGCCCATCATTTTTGTATTGTGTAAATGATTGCCAAGCTAAAGAAAAACATTTTTGTGTACATAAAAATGTACAGATATTGCAGAGGTACTGTGTAGGAAGTCATTCCCATAGAGATACTGTAATGCCAAGTCATACCATGCAGTTCCTTGAGTTATGTTTTGCCTGGTTGATGGGAATTAAAGCCCTCTATCTTTATGTTCTTATTGGTTGAGAAAGTTGATGTTTCTGAAGAAAAGAGCAGTTTCTTGGTTTATTTGCCTTTATGCGCTTCTCTCCTAATATCCTTACATTTGAGCAAATGCATTTATAGTGTACTTTTGATTTGCAGGCTAATGAAGATTATGTCAAATATAGCTGTCAACATTGATTGGCTGTAATTCATGTTCCAAACCAATTGTACTTCAAAGTTTTAATTTTTCCTCTTAGCGTTGCTAATGGCACATTTGACTCTGACTGTCGTGGTGCAGTTAATCATCAGCATAACCAAACCTTAATGTTGCTTCACCTTTTTAGAGGGCTTGTAACATTAAGCTGACATCTCTCCATTTCCTTTCACATAGATGTATTCAACCTTGAGAGCACTACCCCTGGTCTCATCAGAAGGGATACCGACACCCGCCAGCTAGTCTACTCCATGTCCTTGTCACTGGCCTCGGATATAGAATCAGATGGTCTAGCAGATGAGAGCAGTACAAAAGACAAGGAAGGTGACGATGAGAGGCGCATGAGCAGAGCCAGTCTTGGCAGCAGCTGGACTAGCAGCACATGGGATGAAATGAGTGGTGGTAAGTGGGACAAGGGGAGGGGGTAACGAAGGTATGGGGAGAAGATGGAAAGAAAAATGGTCTTGAGGTCGCCAGTGTAGCTGATCGATGACACAGGTTTAGAGAAGCAAAACCTACCAGCATCCATAGACAAATGGGTCGAGTGGAAGAAATTAATCAATGAAATTCGAGCTCATTCAACCTAATGAGGATGACAATTATGATGATGATGGTGGTTGTCTAATTTCATTCAAATTAACTTTTTTGATGAGATTTGTAAAGATTTTTTTCTTTTCTTTTAATCACCTTTAGCTTCAGGTAGCGATGTTCCATTTGATCAGAGGACACGTGATGAACAAGAAGAATTTTTAAGAGAATCGCTGACAGTTGGCTCAGATAGGAGACCAGGTCCTTCAACATTATGAGATCGATGGTCAAGGTGATGGTCAGCCTCCTCCTCCTCCTCCTCCTCCTCCTGACTTTGCTGCAAAGACTCAAATGGCTGGACCATCATGTGCTACTGCAGCAAGTGTAGGAGCAGCAACAGGCACAAGTGAGTCCTTGATAGATGTAGTCCTGGGTAAACACTAGTCTCATGTTTGGAGGTGGGGTGGACCATAATATGGTCAGCCTCCCCTCCTCCTCCTCCTCCTGACTTTAATGTATTCTTTGAAGCAGTGCAGCAAATTCTGACTAGAGTTTTTTTATTCTGTGCCATGGCCCCAAAAACAAATTCTAACAGCAATAGATCCATCATTTTCAGTGACTTAAGCTTTAGGAAAGAATTTAAAGAATTAAAGAATTATAAAGATTTTGGTTGTCTGCCCAGTCATACATCACAAATTTTGCATAAATTAAAAAACTGATCTAACTTGGATCAGCCATTACTCAAAAAAATAATAAAAGGCCTTTTTTTGAAAATTCATAAACTGATCTGCTTAGATATAAATTTTCTTTTGCCCAATATAGAAAATGCTACATATCCATCAACCTTTGATATGCTACATATCCATCAACCTTTGATATGCTACATATCCATCAACCTTTGATATGCTACATATCCATCAACCTTTGATATGCTACATATCATCAACCTTTGATATGCTACATATCCATCAACCTTTAATATGCTACATATCCATCAACCTTTGATATGCTACATATCCATCAACCTTTGATATGCTACATATCATCAACCTTTGATATGCTACATATCCATCAACCTTTAATATGCTACATATCCATCAACCTTTGATATGCTACATATCCATCAACCTTTGATATTCTACATATTCATCAAACTTTAATATGCTACATATCCATCAACCTTTGATATGCTACATATCCATCAACCTTTGATATGCTACATATCCATCAACCTTTGATATGCTACATATCCATCAATCTTTGATATGCTACATATTCATCAACCTTTAATATGCTACATATCCATCAACCTTCGATATGCTATATATCCATCAACCTTTGATATGCTACATATCCATCAACCTTTGATGTGCTACATATCCATCAACCTTTAATATGCTACATATCCATCAACCTTTGATATGCTACATATCCATCAACCTTTGATATGCTACATATCCATCAACCTTTGATGTGCTACATATCCATCAACCTTTGATATGCTACATATCCATCAACCTTTGATATGCTACATATCCATCAACCTTTGATGTGCTACATATCCATCAACCTTTAATATGCTACATATCCATCAACCTTTGATATGCTACATATCCATCAACCTTTGATATTCTACATATTCATCAAACTTTAATATGCTACATATCCATCAACCTTTGATATGCTACATATCCATCAACCTTTGATATGCTACATATCCATCAACCTTTGATATGTTACATATCCATCAATCTTTGATATGCTACATATTCATCAACCTTTAATATGCTACATATCCATCAACCTTCGATATGCTACATATCCATCAACCTTTGATATGCTACATATCCATCAACCTTTGATGTGCTACATATCCATCAACCTTTAATATGTCAATTGAGTTAATTCCTTTGGGTAAATTATAAATTACATTAATTGATAAAAAAATCAGTTGCATCAAATCATTTTGAGTTTTGAGATTAAGTGATGGCATTAATTGGTAATAAAATCAGTTTAGTAATCAATTAAGTTAACTGCAAGATTGACATGAATTTAGTAATCACTCTTCACCATCTCTTACTAAATAACTGTTTTGTTCTTTAATACGGTTTCTAAACTTTTAACCAAAAAGACTCAAGAGTGCCATCGAACCCACACAAACAAGCTTTGAAATCAGTTTAATATTCATGTCAATAAAGTGATAATTAGAGGGAAGTAAATTATAAAGAAATGGCATCTGTTAAGTATTTATTTACTAAATGCTCTCTAAAATTTGATTCATTCTCAGACTTATCTTTCTGTACCCTCTATTGTCAATAGGTGCTGACCTGACTGATGCCATTGGACACAGAATTCAGTCAACTGTAGACGGTATATCAAGGGTATGTTCTCAGTCACTCCTAGTTAGGCCCATTGTCATTAAGGCGGCGGCCACCGTATTACTGCAGCCGATGCAGCTTCAGAATGTTATCATGCAGGTGACTTTTAACAATAGACTATCCACGCTCGGCGCCGCGTATCACGTTTTTTGATGAGCTGGGTAATTCACGCATGAGAGATTTCGCAGCCACCGCGGTATAGGAATTGTCAACATGATAATAAACAGATTAGATGTACCAACCGCAGCGGTATACTATAAGACTTTGTCATTGTAAAAATATTCACATTTAATGGACACGACCGCCGTGGCATACGAGTTCATGATCTTCAAAATAAATTTGAAACAGAGAATAGTTTGACCTATCTTCTGTTTGGTTTCTTTATTTCCCGGAAAAGTTTGATTTGGTTTTCCATATGAAGAAGGTTATATTTGGAGAATTATAAACTTAATTGTTGCATCTGTTTTGGGGATGTGAGGGCATGAAGAAAGTAAAATAAAATGAGTTTATCCTACCTCACCATGCCCACTGCGGTATAATAATTGTCAAAATGAATTCGAGAAAAAAATAGCAATCTCCTGTTTTTTATTCCTTTGAAGTTTCAAGTTTTCATAGTTTTAACATATTGAAAAAAGGTCAAATCAAATTTTGGGATGCATGTAAGGGCAGGAATAAACTGAAATTAAAAAAAGTTTATCCTACCTTACCATTCCGAAAATATAAATTAATTCCATATATTCCATATAAATGTGCTACAGTGTGTCTTTTCTTCTCCTCTCTATGTCAAAGATTTTATAATCTTCCCTCGGCCCTATGTTTTGTTTTTCCAATCTACCTATTCCTAAAGTAATAGTTGGCTCAGAAGAATTTGCGTTAAAGGTTAGAAACACACAAGAATCAATGAAACAAACCAAAGTAGCAATGCAAAGAAATCAAGAAAATTCATACGCAACGATGACCTTTGGCCTATCGTTGAAAGTATTCCAGCTTTTAAGAGTCTGCTAATGTGCGATGAAAACATTGAAGAAAGTCTCATTTAAGACCTATTGTGATAAAAATTACAGATTTATCCATGTCTTTTAACATTTACTTTAAAGAATAACAATTATTTCAAACTAATAATTGTTTATACAGACATTAAATGTTTTCCTGGGTATTGTTATTGTTTTTACGACCGGAATACACATCACAAAATCAGCACGTGTTGACATAAATTAATGAGGTAACAGCCTGCGCATGCTCAAAACTCGGCAATATTCTCACGCCGTGTGATATGTCTTTCCCAGTTGCGGAATTCACACGGGCCACAATAGCGTTTCTCAACATGTGTAGTTACGGACAATAAACAATCTTTTTGGGTTTTTTGTATAAAAACTTTAAACAATTGAATATTTATTGCTACATAACAGCCCCATCAGTGCTGATCAGATGAAAATAAAATGACTAAATCATTCAAAAAGTTATTTCAAGTGCACTAAATTATTTGGTGCAGCAGATTAGACTGTATCACTGCTCCAAACGCAGTTTGGCAGTGACCCAGATTTTTCTCATAGCAGTAGTGACATCAAAGAGGAAATTATGTAATCCCGTTTTCTATCCTTGTTTTACAGTTGTTTTGTTTTCAATGTGGGAACAAATAATTGGGTTAGACCAGAGAAACGATTATCGTTACATTAACGTTACATGAATATGATGAATGTTGAATATAATACGAACAGAAAAATAGGAAGAACCAATTTAAATTTCATATTAAAGTGTCATGCTACTTACGCAAAACTTAATTGTGCATTGATATCAAGGTTTTAATCAATTTTTTTAGGTCTTATTATCAATGATGACTTGCAATCAGCAGAGGCGGCAAAGCTGGGAAGTGGGTGTTCGGGCTTCAGCCCAATGATTATAGGTGAACGTATCACGTTACTTGACCTAATCCCTCCCCCCCTCCTCCTTGCAATTTTGTATCACATGTCACTTTACCTCATTTAATATCCCAATATTTTGAAAGCTCCGCCTCCCCTGATCAGACAATTCAATTCTGAAATGGGCATGGGGTGGATGAGATGCAGAAACACATGTTCATACAATGAATCTTGGGGCCGTAAATTCACATCTTCAACGTGAATGAGCATGCATGGCTTCTTTTCCAAACTTGGGGGCATAAGATGCGAATTGAAACTTAAACAAATCCCCCCTGCCCCCAATTGTGTGCTAATTGTTTATTTTTTGTTTTATAGGCCTACACTTAAAACGTAGGGCAACATGTAGCCTGGGAATTACGGAACTATACTTTTTCTGTAGCGAAACTTAAACTGTAAACAAATTAGAACTCATATGCAGAAAAAAATCAAACATAAAAACATCATAGTCTAACATTCTTTGAATATATGTATGTGATCTCTAATGTTCGTAATTTTGTTTTTAAAATGTATTGTTCCAGAATATGCTGCAATCAAACTGACTTTTGCCTCCGATAACGTCGGAATCGACCATCACATGGGGGAAACCTCAATTAAATCCTACATTAAAATTAATCCAAAACGGCTAACAACTTTTGTTAGAAGCATATTTTTTCAACTTATATCAAAGAAGGAGGCATATTCTTGCTTGTATGACCCTGGCATTACCTTTATCAAACACTCAGGGCTGTTTTTATTGGGAAGTCTCCCCTTCCCTGGGCCACTTACACTATATTCCAAATTTTGTGATAAAAAATTACACAATATCCTACAGCAGCAACTACTACAAAACGGTATATACTATAAATACAACATTTATTGGCCTTCCTTCCGTGTTCCTCCCCCCCCCCCTCCCCCCTTTATCCCATTATGGGGGAATTATGAGGGAATACACATTAATTAACATTTTTCTTTGTCTCCTGTTGTATGAATAAAATTTGTTCTTTACACAATCGTAGTATTTACACTTGTATTTAGCTATTGATCCCATCCAATATTTGTAGTCTATTTGCCTACTGGGGACAAAAATACCAATAAAAAAAAAGAAGTTGGATTTGTTACCATCCCTCCCTGTAGCCACAATCTCTCCTGCCCTTCCCCCCCTCCTTCCCTCCAAACAGGAGGTACCTCAGATCCTCGTTGCACTGCTCTCTTACACTTTTTTCTATGTCAATCCTAGCCCAGCAAAATATGTCTGGCTTTACTGCATTTGATTGGTCAAAAAATTTGCAAATATAAATGCATATAAAACAGCAACGTGTTTGGAAAATCCCATCAGACCTTACTAACTCTTGAAAACTTTGGAAAATTGACATGAGCTGTCAATTATGTATAGTCTTGCTTGTGTACATAATATGGTTCGAAAATCCCATCATACCTCTAACTCTCCCCATTACTTTACATGAAACTAGATCTGGCATGGACCCTGGGAACTCAGTTTATTGCACAATACATGACAAGCTTCGTTGAGAACTTATATGGAAGGTACTACCGAATGTGTTAGGGACGTGATATTTATACTTAATAAGTACACATTGAACTGGGTTTTTTTTTATCTCTTAATGATCTACCGACAACTATTTTAAAAAAAAAAAAACAAAATTATGTACTTTTAAGAAAGAAATTTGAGATAAACTTACGAGTTTTCCACTTTCAATTCCCATGGTACAGTGGAACTTTCTTCTTACAGGCTAGAAGTATGATAAATTGTGTGGCCTTGTGCATACCAGGTAGGAGGTTGTAAATAAATTATGTCCACATGGATGGTTGGAACTACGGAGATATTTTGTTAAGTTCAACAGGGAAAAGAGTAGTAATTTCTTCATCAATTATGGTGAACAGTTCCAAAAAGTTAAATGAAACAATAAGGGGAATAAATTCAAAAAGAAATTCCTTAATATTTCATAAGTTTGTTTCTTTAAAGTCATTAACAAATTTGGCACCCTGATTTCTATGTTTTCGCTCCTTATTAAACAAAGCAATTTTTAACAGTAATTGACAAAGAAAGTACATAAAATATATGATTTTCTGATCGGGATAATTATTCATTCATTTAAGAACTATTTATGTAAGAATAAAAATACCAGACAAACATCAATGTTTAAGGTACAATTGTGACTGCTTTATTTCTTCATCTTAATAGTACATGTTAACTTGACCTTCACATGCGCCGCACATATGAGAAGCAGGAAGTGCATGTTTGCATTACGTAGTAAATAAAACGGTAGCGTCTTTAACGCGGCGGATTAGCGTGGGTTGCTATGGAAGGTCTATTGTTAAGATCCGTTGGAGATCTCGCGGTTGTGACGCAGTATACTGATGTTAAAAGAGCGTCCACTTATGACAATGGGCCTAAATAGTCTTTACATTATGTCAAATGCACTTCCAGTTTCTGAGTTAAGCAAAGTTTGAAGAATTTTTGATATCTGGAAAAGTTGTAATGTATGGAAGAAAGACAGCTGAAAATATTTAATGTAATTCTTTAGATTTCTGTTGTGAATTCCAGTCACTGAAAATTATTAGACTGTTTTCTCCTGCTAATCTTTATTAAAAGATATGATAGAGATTTTAAATCTTTCACTTATGTTCAATGGTTCCCATTCATTGGTGAAGGATTAGTGCCCACGTTATTACTTTGTGCAACACTTTTTCATGCAAAATTATCACAAAAGCAATACAACCTTGAGTCTGGATGTTCGCAGCGTATTCATTATTAATGTCAGCATTAATGTCATTAAGACTGCCTTTCACACTTACCTATTTGTTGATGGTATGATCTGATTTCATATTTGATGTTCACAGCTTATTCACCATTAATGTCACCAAGACTGCCTTTCACACTTACTTACCTATTTGTTGATGGTATGATCTGATTTCATATTTGATGTTCACAGCTTGTTCACCATTAATGTCACCAAGACTGCCTTTCACACTTACCTATTTGTTGATGGTATGATCTGATTTCATATTTGATGTTCACAGCTTGTTCACCATTAATGTCACCAAAACTGCCATATTTGATGTTTTCACCATTAATGTCACCAAGACTGCCTTTCACACTTACCTTTGTTGATAGTGATCTGATTTCATATTTGATGTTACAGCTTATTCACCATTTTTGCCTTTCACACTTACCTATTTGTTGATGGTATGATCTGATTTCATATTTGATGTTCACAGCTTATTCACCATTAATGTCACCAAGACTGCCTTTCTCACTTACCTATTTGTTGATGGTATGATCTGATTTCATATTTGATGTTCACAGCTTATTCACCATTAATGTCACTAAGACTGCTTTCACACTTACCTATTTGTTAATGATCTGATTTCATATTTGAACAGCTTATTCACCATTTATGTCACTAAGACTGCCTTTCACACTTACCTATTTGTTGATGGTATGATCTGATTTCATATTTGATGTTCACAGCTTGTTCACCATTAATGTCACCAAGACTGCCTTTCTCACTTACCTATTTGTTGACGGTATGATCTGATTCCATATTTGATGTTCGCAGCTTGTTCACCATTAATGTCACCAAGACTGCCTTTCCCACTTACCTATTTGTTGACGGTATGATCTGATTTCATATTTGATGTTCACAGCTTGTTCACCATTAATGTCACTAAGACTGCCTTTCACACTTACCTATTTGTTGATGGTATGATCTGATTTCATATTTGATGTTCACAGCTTGTCCACCATTAATGTCACCAAGACTGCCTTTCACACTTACCTATTTGTTGACGGTATAATCTGATTTCATATTTGATGTTCGCAGCTTGTTCACCATTAATGTCACCAAGACTGCCTTTCACACTTACCTATTTGTTGATGGTATGATCTGATTTCATATTTGATGTTCACAGCTTGTCCACCATTAATGTCACCAAGACTGCCTTTCACACTTACCTATTTGTTGATGGTATAATCTGATTTCATATTTGATGTTTGCAGCTTGTTCACCATTAATGTCACCAAACTGCCTTTCACACTTACCTATTTGTTGATGGTATGATCTGATTTCATATTTGATGTTCACAGCTTGTCCACCATTAATGTCACCAAGACTGCCTTTCACACTTACCTATTTGTTGACGGTATAATCTGATTTCATATTTGATGTTCACAGCTTGTTCACCATTAATGTCACCAAGACTGCCTTTCACACTTACTTACCTATTTGTTGACGGTATGATCGGGTTTCATATTTGATGTTCACAACTTATTCACCATTAATGTCACTAAGACTGCCTTTCACACTTACCTATTTGTTGACGGTATGATCTGATTTCATATTTGATGTTCACAGCTTATTCACCATTAATGTCACCAAGACTGCCTTTCACACTTACCTATTTGTTGATGGTATGATCTGATTTCATATTTGATGTTCGCAGCTTGTTCACCATTTATGTCACGAAGACTGCCTTTCACACTTACCTATTTGTTGACGGTATGATCTGATTTCATATTTGATGTTCACAGCTTGTTCACCATTAATGTCACTAAGACTGCCTTTCTCACTTACCTATTTGTTGATGGTATGATCTGATTTCATATTTGATGTTCACAGCTTATTCACCATTTATGTCACTAAGACTGCCTTTCACACTTACCTATTTGTTGACGGTATGATCTGATTTCATATTTGATGTTCACAGCTTGTTCACCATTAATGTCACCAAGACTGCCTTTCACACTTACCTATTTGTCTGATTTCATATTTGATGTTCACAGCTTGTTCACCATTAATGTCACCAAGACTGCCTTTCACACTTACCTATTTGTCTGATTTCATATTTGATGTTCACAGCTTGTTCACCATTAATGTCACTAAGACTGCCTTTCACACTTACCTATTTGTTGATGGTATGATCTGATTTCATATTTGATGTTCACAGCTTGTTCACCATTAATGTCACCAAGACTGCCTTTCTCACTTACCTATTTGTTGATGGTATAATCTGATTTCATATTTGATGTTCACAGCTTGTTCACCATTAATGTTACCAAGACTGCCTTTCACACTTACCTATTTGTTGATGGTATAATCTGATTTCATATTTGATGTTCACCATTAATTCACCAAGACTGCCTTTCTCACTTACCTATTTGTTGACGGTATGATCTGATTTCATATTTGATGTTCACAGCTTATTCACCATTAATGTCACCAAGACTGCCTTTCTCACTTACCTATTTGTTGATGGTATAATCTGATTTCATATTTGATGTTCACAGCTTGTTCACCATTAATGTCACTAAGACTGTCTTTCACACTTACTATTTGTTTGTATGATTTGGTTAGCTTATTCTGATTTCATATTTAATGATTTCATATTTAATGTTCGCTGCTTGTTCACCATTAATGTCACTAAGACTGCTGTTAGCACTTACTTAGTTTGTTAACGGTATGATCTGATTTCATAAAGTCTTTTTCAGAATGACTTACTTCCTTAAAAAGTCAATGTTGAAGATACAAACCCAAATCTAGCTAACTCATTCGGGAGCGTTAACATTTAATCTTGGGAGGTGGATCTGGAAAAAATCTACTCTTCCAGCGATTATAACCGCAGGAAAATCGGAAATTCATGGGAAGATTTGTTTATTTATTTTTCTTCTTCAAATTAAAGTTCTTGAGTAAACAACATTATATGTGGTAAATACATGCTCTAAATGTCCCTGATGTAATTGCAATGAAAAGTACATTAAATTACGATAGATGTAAAGGATGTATTCACTACAGTACTATTATTTTGCTGCCATTGTTCGTGAGAAGATTTTTAACACCTTTATTCAGGACCGTGGAAAATTTGATTATTAATTGTAACTCCGGAAAGAGGTGCGCATCAATGCTGTTGATTGTTATTGAGATGTGATTTATATTGCTAGCCAGGAGTGTAGAAGATTGGGAGATACAGAAGGTTGGATCTCCTTAGAAAAAAACATCTGGTGTATGATGAAAAGTGGACAAATGTTAAATAGATACCATCCTCACTCATAGGACACTGATGTGGTTTGTGTTATGAACACATGTTGTTATTACACTTGGTCCATATGTTCAAGGAGATATGCTACAACCCAGCAATCCATATTGCAACCTCTGCCAACAAAAAGACCAAAAGCTGGCAGAAGGCTCTAACTGAAGTTTTTGGTGAACCAAGTGTGAACCAGTTTCATTTCCAGTTGATACCAGACTACAGGTTGTACCATTATTTGAACTTTATGTTTCTTTTCTCGCAGCATTCCAACCAGAGGCTCCCCCTGGATTGTCTGAAGAGAGTCATCATGGATAGCGCCTACAGCACATTCCAGGATACTGTCCAAAACCTCATCGGTAATTACCCCAACATGGAGCAGCTATCCCAGCTTGCATTAGTGTTTTACTTCACCAAGCAGGCTTGTAAAGTAGCCCAGTCTGTCGGCCAGAGGGCTAGTAAGATCAAGGAGAACAGCATCACCTACATCGGGAACCGCTTTGCAGCATGGATTGATAGCCAGGGCGGATGGGTAAGATACCACTCTTTCCTGCATTACATAAGCGTTTGTACATTATCTCTTTGTGTAGCTTGTGGATTATTCCTTTTTGTTTGTTTTTAAGTCAATTAGTGGCATTTACATCAATTTCAAAATCTCTTTTGTTTTTGTGTTATACCAAAAGTTTCCTCATTGTTTCCATCTGAAAGCAGATTTTAATGTTTGAGGTTTAAAACATGAACAGCTGGATGAAGATTTTTGCAGTATAGGGAAGCTTTATTCCACTTTGGTCCCATCCAAAACATCTCGTACTGTACCCTTGAAGCAGAGGCCAGCTAGCAAGGAATCAGCAAATACCATTTTTGAAATGCTTCATATAATTGGCTTTATTACAGATGTTCTTTAGCAGAGCTTGCCACCTGATCATGATAGCCAAATGACCTGCAAGGGAAAATCATCTTATTTTTTACAAAGGTGTTTGAAATTGGGCAAGATGTTTCACCACTAAGTAATAATAATAATAATAATAGCTGGTGCTTATAAAGCGCCTTTAACTCAGAAGAATCTCAAAGCACTGTACAATACAATAAAAATGGAAGAGAAAAAAAAAAAAAAGTAAAAAAAAATCATAAGTTACAAAGTACCGAACATTAAAATTGAAATGCATATTTAAAATGGAATGCAAATTTAAAATGAAAATGCAGATTTAAAAAGCATTTATGTAGAAATAGGTGTAAAAGAGTAAAAAAATGATTATGGTATATACAGAATACAAAAATATAGATCTACGGTCATTGTGTAAAAAGAAAAGTCTTAAGTTTGGATTTGAAGACAATTATTGAAGACGCAAGTTTAACATGCAAAGGAATTTGTTCCATTCGGTGTGAGCCGCTTCCATGAAAGAACGTCTTCCATAAGAAGTGCGAGAACGACATGTAGGGGGCTTGATAAGGTTTTGCGACGAAGAACGTAAGGACCGCGATGGGGCATATTGTGTAACAAGATCTGATATGTATGATGGTGTCAGTGCGTGAAGCGCTTTGTAGGTGAGTAGATTAATCTTGAAGGCAATCCTCTGACGAATGGTCAACCAATGGAGTCTTCGCAGAATCTCGGAAATACTCTCGTGCTTTTTCGAGCGTGTTACAAGTCGGGCGGCGGTATGTTGGACTCGTTGCAATTTCATGATCTCGATATCAGGCAATTTGTATAAAAGGAAATTACACTGATCCAACCTAGAAGTAGTTTGACTTTGCTAATTTTACCTTCTTTTAAGTAATTCAAAGTCAACGGAAAAGTTTGTTGTCAAACAGAACATTAATTTAAAGAAAGTTTTCCAAATTGTTAATCTATTCAAGAGAGACTTAAGTTTAAAGCACAGAGATTTTTGTAGAAATGGTATTATTGACATCAAAAGACTGGAAGTTCTTGCAAATCTTGTCTATTTTGTTGATATATTTCAAATTGTGATGCTTAACCTCATAACTGATATGATAGTGAGCAGTTTGTAAGGTGAGCGAGCACAAAGGATTAATATCACTGGACATGTTTATAGATGGATAAATCAAAATCATGAGAAGAAAATAATTCATCATCTGAAGAAATTAGAAATAGAAATATTTTGAATAGGTTAATTGATTGTATCAAATGTTCAATAAGATTGAACAATTGTAAACAAAATGATGACAGTCTGACTTCCTAAACCAGCTCATTTTTTAGCAAGGCTTGAAATTCAATGTCTGAATGGAAAGAGATTCCTTTTGTTCTGTTTTTCCTTTAGTATGGTGACGGTAAACCTTATGTGCATTCCTCTTTCTTTGGTTTTATGGTTATTACAAGACAAGATAATGGACGGATTATTACATGAAGGAAACCATGAAGAAAGTCTAAATATATAACCAATCTTATCCCGCACCAACACATGTTGCCTCAGCTTTCTCTACTTCTTGAGTAAATATGGTAAACCAACAAGACAATTTGCACTGCACGAAAAGGCCTCTAAAGTGGTTGTTATTCCCGAGGGCACGATTGGCTGCCTCTTGTCTCTGAATAGTTTCTTCTCTCAACCATTTACAGACGAGAATTGAATTTCAATTAGCCGCAAACAAACTAATGAAATATGAGCAAAATATGGTCATATCTACAAGCTAAAGGTCAATCAAAACAAAAAGATTACTTTCGTTTTTAGCTTTTTTTTTGGTTCGCATGTGAAGCAATATGCGCTAATGGCGATTACGTCCACAGATTTGTCCTGAGATTTCCTTAGAAATGTTAAAGTTTTTGAGAATTCCTAAGAAAATGTTAAAGTTTCTTCAGAGTTCCTCAGAAAAAGTTAAAGTTTCTTCAGATATCCTTATGGAAAGTTAGAATTTCCTTATAAAATGTTAAAGTTTTTTAGAGATATTAAGATATGATTGAAGACTAGTTTCCTTAAAAAGTCTACAAAACATTTGATATTTTCTTAGAAGATAGCTGTAAAATAATATAATTCTCCAATATTCTTCAGAGATCCTCAAGTCTCTCTTGTAGCACTTTTGAGATTTGAAATCCTTGAAATTCTTTAAAATATTTGGTCACCAACAGTTGTATCAGGCATGATTATTAAACTCCACCTTTATTATTGTGCTCATTTGCCCAAAGTTGCTACAGTATATGACCTGACCAGACTTTTTATTTAGTATGCTTATTCAGGAGTGTGACAGGATGTGATTGCATATGGACATAGAGAGGGATGCCATGTGGGACATGGATGGGGCCATGAGGGACATATGATATAATATTTACCATGTTGTATACACCAAGGGCTATATCAGGCATAATTATTTGACTCCACCTTTTTTCTTATTCATTAACTCATTTGCATATAAGTTATTATATGAACTGACACTTTAATACATACAGTAAGTATGCTCAATCAGAGACTGCATGATAGCTAGGATGAGACTTCTTATGGGACGTCATGTGAGACATAGGGTGGGATGCCATGTGGGTCATATGATGGGATGCCATGTGGGACATGGGGTGGGATGCCATGTGGAACAGAGTGGAATGCCACGTAGAATATCTGGTGGAATGCCATGCAGGACATAGAGTGGATTGCTATGAGATGGGATGTCATGTGGGCCATGGGATGTCATGTAGGACATGGTGTCCCACCCCATTTCAACAAGTCATTTGCATATAAGTTATTATATGAACTGACACTTCCATACATAGTATGCTCAATCAGGGACTGGGATAGCTAGGATGAGACTTCTTATGGAGCCTATGGGATGTCATGTGGGACATTGAATGGGATGCCATGTGGGACAGGGTAGAATGCCATGTGGGACATGGTGGGATGCCACGAGTAACACAGTGTGACATAGGTTGGGATGCCTTGTGTGACATATGGTAGGATGCCATGTGTGATGTAAGGTAGGATGCCATGTGTGACAGGGTAGGAGGCTATGTGAGACATAGGGTAGGAGGCCATGGGGACATGGGATGTGATGCCATGTGGGACATGGGATGTGATGCCATGGGGGATATAAAGTAGGATATCATTGGGAGGGATACCATGTGGAACAAATGGTAGGATGCTCTGTGGAACATCAGGTGGGAAGCCACTGATGTGGGACACAGGGAGGGATGCCATGTGGGACATAGGGAGGGATGTCATGTGGAACATATGGTTGGATTAATGTGGGACATACATGTAGGATGGGATCCATGTGGGTCATAGCGTGGGATGCCATGTAGGACATGGTGGAATGCCATGTGGGACATGGTGGAATGCCATGTGAGACACTGTATGGTGGAATGCCATGTGGGAGATATGGTGGAATGCCATGTGGGACAAGTCATGGGATGTCATGTGGAACATGAGGTGGGATGTCATTTGGGACATGGGGTGTGGGACATAGGATGGAATGCCATGTGGGTCATAGGATGGGACGCCCTGTGGGACTTTTGATGGAATGCCACGTGGGACATGGGATGTCATGTGGGACATGGGGTAGGATTCTATGTGGAAGATATGGTGGAATGCCATGTGGGACATGTGGGGTGGGATGCCATGTGGGACATGGGGTTGGATGCCATGTGGGACATGGGGTGAGATGCCATGTGGTACATGGGATGCCATGTGGAACTTAGTGTAAGATGCCATTTTTAAAATTGGCGGGTCATGATATGGGTGTCAATTTGCATGGGCATGCGAAACATGACGGTATTAACTGTTCTAGTTATTTGGTCTTTTTATATTCCTTGGATATACCTTATAGTCCTTGGAAATAGCTTATAGTCCTTGTATATACCTTATAGTCCTTGGATATACCTTATAGTCATTGGATATACCTTATAGTCATTGGATATATGTTATAGTCATTGGATATACCTTATAGTCATTGGATATACCTTATAGTCATTGGATATACCTTATAGTTATTGGATATACTTTATTATAGTGCTTGGATATACCTTATAGTCATTGGATATACTTTATAGTTATTAGATATACCTTATAGTGCTTGGATATACCTTATAGTCACTGGGAATACCTCAAAATGTTTACTCTACATTTGATTTCCTTCCTATTATTTTTACTTTATCAACTTAAATGGTATTTTAGAGAGTTTGTCTCAAAAGAAAGGCCTGAAAATGGTTCAGAAGTTTCTACTTCCAAATACCTGTAAATTGTTTTAAAATGATTTCTGAATGTGTACAAATTTGTTTCAGAGCATTATGCTGTAACCTAAAAGATAGATTTTGTGAAGATTGAACCTTCATGCCCAACCTAACTAGATTTGGCCAACAAGTAAAAAATGCACCAAATGCTACTACATCTGACATTCTTTACCCTCCTAATCAGCTCACTGGGGTTTTACTTGATCAATTTAAATGGTATTTCAGAGATTTGCTTCAAAAGAAATGTCTTGAAATGGTTGGGAGCTTCTCCTTTCAAATTTGTGTTAATTGTAACATTTGTGTGTACCTTGCTCCAGTGATGATTGAACCCTTCATGCCCCACTAAACTAGATTTGGCAGACAAGTCAAAGAGGCATGAAAGCCTTTCTCCGTGGCAGGAGTGTGGGGTGCCCTCAAAGATTGCCATTGCCTAGCATACCGTCAGAATTGTTCTCATACTTGCAGGCTGATACATCATTTGTTGGAATACCTTTGTAATTATTTGTTAATTAACACCCCAAGTCTCAACCCCACCCCACCCCCAACCCAAGTTTATTTACACTGTAAATATGGAGAGGAGCCATGATGCTTGTTAGTGAGTCTAGATATCATCTGCATTTGATTGGTGGAGTTGCATTTTTCAAATTACTCTTCAAGCAGTCTGTGCCATTTCCTTGCTGTTTGATTTTGGGGTCAAGATGCAAAGTTTGAAATATGATATTGAGTAAAGTCATTTCAGTAAAGTCCATACACATGTATCTGGCCACAAGGCATCCTTTAACATCTGTTAACTCATCTCTTTGTTTTTCATTTCAGGGTGGAGTGCTAGACAGTGAATCTGAGGATTCAGTGGAGGAGTCAGAAATTGACTGATGGTCAGCTTCCAGCAGTTTCCTAATCGATGTGACGATAAGCTGCCTTCAAGACGCAGGAGGAGAAGCGCTGAACCAAGACAGGAGAAGCGGTAACATCTCAATTGTTGGCCTGCTCCGTGATTGGTCAAATTTTGAGTAGATTTTCTGAAGATAAGGAGGAGTTGTGAATACTTCATGAATACTCTAAGGTTGACAGGCTATCAATATCAAGGCATATGAAGTTTTTTCTTTCCGTTATACTCCGATGAAGATGTCAGAGTAAAAACACTTCTCCATTCATTTAGTTCATGAAAAGTAAAAAGAAGACGAGTAAAGGAACTTCCGAGAACTCTTCAAAGAGCTTGAATTCTCTGAAATTGGCTTTTACCAGCTTTTTTTTAAGTTTGAGATATAACATGCCTAGTAAATTTGTTGTGGTTTTATCTGTTTAATAACCCACTAACACTTTAACTTTTTCATTTTATCTTTGATTTTAATTCCAAAAGAACTAGTTACACAGGTTTTTAACCATCCACTGATCTTATATTGTACATCTTATTGTGTACATCTTATATTGTACATCTTATTGTGTACATCCTCTATTGTACATCTTTCAGTGGAAATCGATATGAAAAAATTCCTAACTTGATGTGATTGTTTTAGTTTTTGTAGATTGTGGATGTGATGCACTTTAACAAAGTGAAAAAGATGGTTTGACTGCTGCCATTGCTGGAATGGATACCACAAAAATATCCTAAAGCAATCAAGTTATGTGGACCCTTGTACTGTCATAGGCAGCATGTTGAGCTTGAGCATCATAAGAACAGCACAAAGCAATGTTCACTATTTCCATTTGCTGGTTTCATCATTTTGATTACAAGTTCCATTTGCTGGTTCAAAACCCATGTAGTTTCAAAAAATTCATTTGCAGTTTTGACAATTCATTTGCTACTGCGGTAGGTTACCCCATACCCCAAAAAACATCCTTAGTCTGGGAGATACCTTTGGATATTTTCCTCTCTCGTAGATTCCTCTCTCCTAGATTCCTCTCTCCTGCCAACATTTCAAATTGGAAGAGTAAGGTGGTTAAGAGTGGAATACATCTGAAATAATACATTTCAGATGTATTTTCAAGTTTAGTCCACAAAATGTGAATTTTGTATTGACATTTTACTACAATTATATTCCTTCTTGATAATTTAAGTAGTTGTTTATGGTGGGGGTGGGGGACGTCTCACCCTGGGGTAGGTGTTTATGGTGGGGATGGGGGAGATTATAGTCTCACCCTGGGGTTGTTATTCTCACATATCTTTCAAGGGCAAGATAGCCTGGTACACTACATAAATATATATATATATATATATATATATATATATATATATATATATATATATATATATATATATATATATATATATATATATATATATATATATATATATATATATATATATATATATATATATATATATATATATATATATATATATATATATATATGTATATATATATATATATATATATATATATATATATATATATATATATATATATATATATATATATATATATATATATATATATATATATATATATATATATATATATATATATATATGTATATATATATATATATATATATATATATATATATATATATATATATATATATATATATATATATATATATATATATATATATATATATATATATATATATATATATATATATACACTTGATTAGTGGTTCAAATGGCAAATCAAATTAATTGTCAAAGTGACAAGATTTTTTAGACAAAACTTATGCATTGGTTTTTTCAGTTTTTATTTCTGATGGATTGAAGAACCCTTCCAAGTCTAATTTTCATCTTCATTTTTCCTGAATAATAATTTACATAATTTACTATTCAAACAGATCTTAGATTATGCTAATCTTCAAATTTTGTGAGTTCAATCTTAGCTGATATTTTTGCACTTTATTATCTGTAATTGAAATTCTTGTGAAGTCTTGGTTTACCATGTTAAGTATGTAACTCTTCCAGGTCATTCATTACTCACAATAAGTTTGGATAAAAACCATAACTACCATCATACTTTTAAGACTTTTCATTTAATTTATGCGAATTACTAATTATCTTGTACTGAATAGTCATCATGCATATTCATGTATACATATTTACTGCATAGGAAGGCTTCAGTTGTTGAATATTTTTTTTTTAAAGTTCTTGCATCGAGGCTTCCGTTCTTGAATATTTGGAATATTTTATCTTTTAAATTCTTGCAAAATGAAAGATGTAAGCTGATGTGACTAAAATGAATGTGCCCTTTCCAAATAGTTTGTATTTAACGATCTCCTTGGGATGATTTCTTGTACAGTGTCAATGCATCACAGATATAATCTGAATAGGCGAAGTCAGCAAAAGTCCCCTGAGAGGACATGAACCCAACCTAGCATAAGAGCATAAATAAAAGAAGAAAAATCAGGTAACAATATAGGTGTTTAGATTTGAAGTAGTTTAGACTAAGTGCCTAATGGCAAGCATAGATGTATACAACTTCTGAAAAATATTTCTTCTGTATTTAGATTACAAATATTTGATGGAAAAAATGACATGGGACTAGTTGATCTTAGTCAATCCCTGGCACAAAAGATATTGCATACATATTCTATGGTAGTTGAAAATTTGAATTGATTATCAGAATGCTTACAAATTCATACAAAGTACGAAGACAAATACACTGTAACACTTGCTGTAAGTATCAACAGATTAAAGAGGTAGGCAATTAAGTAGTCTATTAACTATAACAGCCTTGATATCACAGTGCAGTCCCACATGGGCCTTCAGAGATGGAAAGCTGTATTGTTTTATGTGTGTGAATTTATGCTGCTTGGACAAAAGGCTTCTATGGAGCTTTGTGGAATTTGAAGATGTGAAAATATTTTGCAAAAGCCCACACTTTTATTCAATCTTTGAGGATGAAGAATTGTATTTTTCAGAGCTGATCAAATGTTAAGCTTTCTGTAAAGGTGATTTTGTTTTTGAAGTGCAGGGGGGAGAATGTTTACATTTTAGGCAACAACTTGACTTCCTTAAGGTTTGGAACAATATGAGATCTAAATCAAAGAATGATGCAAATTTATCGCAAAGGATTTATGCAAAGAAATCTTCAACATTAAGATTCTTGATCAGGACCATTTAAGTATTAGCAAACTTGTATTCTGAAAAAAAAGTCACAACTTGTCAAGATTTTTATTTGCCAACTTTTAAACCTTTTTATCAAAGAATGCGATACGATACGTCTTTTGTTTTTAATTTTAAGATTGTGTTCATTTATGTCCAGATCACCATTTTGAGGTGAAAATTTGGCTTCAAAAAAGTTGTTCTTATAAAAATATCATGAGACTTTTTGGGGAATTTTTGTGAAGACTTTCCCTCACCATTCATTATCTACACATAAAATATCACCTCACCATTATCTACACATGAAATATCACCTCACCATTATCTACACATAAAATATCACATCACCATTATCTACACATAAAATATCACCTCACCATTATCTACACATAAAATATCACCTCACCATTATCTACACATAAAATATCACCTCACCCTTATCTACACATAAAATATCACCTCACCCTTATCTACACATAAAATATCACCTCACCATTATCTACACATAATAAATTACCTCACCATTATCTACGCATAAAATGTCACCTCACAATTATTTACACATAAAATATCACTTCACCATTATCTACACATAAAATATCACCTCACCATTATCTACACATAAAATATCACCTCACCATTATCTACACATAAAATATCACCTCACCATTATCTACACATAAAATATCACCTCACCATTATCTACACATAAAATATCACCTCACCATTATCTACACATAAAATATCACTTTTGCCTATTAATTGGATTTGTTTTATTGTATAATTTGTTAATTTATTATTTGATTAAGCTACGCCATATATATGTGCTTTCATGTTTTTGTATTTCATTTCCTTTTATAGTGAAATCATTTCTGATTAAATATTCAACTAGACTGTATAAATTTCTTGACATTGTGACTCTTAATTGCAGAATGTTTTAAAGGAGTTGGAAAGAAGTGAATGGATTATTTATGTTGCTCCTAATGCTTCATTTATTGATAGAATTATTGTTGAATTAATTGAATCAAAGGATTGTATTGGAAGTAGTTAGCTATTGCTGAGTTATTTCAATCATTATATTAAAGGAGACAAGCGTACCTCAGGCCCATTGTTTCAAATTGTGCCAAAAATTAATTGGGGAAATACTTTTTTATTCATTTTACGGATTTAATGTGACCTGTCCCTGAACATTGTTGAAAAATTTTTGAAGTAGGAATCTTGCGGCAAATTTGATTTTTTATACAATGTATAGAAAAATAATCAGATTACCCATTTATGGTTTATGAAAAGTCTAAATGTTGTGTGAGCAATAACAATGTCTCATTTAATCTCATTTGAGAGATATTTTGATTGAATGAGATGTAAATTAGTTATTCAATGTATTAATCTCAGCCTTCCGTTAGTATATGAACAGTATAGCTGTCTGTAAGAGTGTTTCAAATGTATTCTATGAGAGATCTGCAGTAAAGTTATATGGAATATTATTAACTAGTTTGTGTAGATAAGATTAGTATAACTAAGTACTTCCATTAGTACCATATGCCTTTCATGTGTGTTCTCTGTATATAGTTCATAGCACAATTAATTACAATTACGATTATTACAATATTACATTGGTGGGCAGAGGAAACTGATAAAGATTCACCCGTGTAAATTTGATTTTTATTTTGTTTGCAAAAATTAATGAACAGTGTTTCAGTATCTGGACAAAAACCTGAAATATTTTACAAGTGGAAGAAATGTTTGTGGGCTGTGAAAAAAAAATGCTTTTAAAAACATACCTAAAGATTTGTTGATGACAAAATTGTGTGAAATGCAGAGATGAATAAAATATGGTAAATGTTTAATCTGATAAACTGTAAATGTTTAATCTGATAAACTGGTAATGATTAATCTGATAAACTGGTAATGATTAATCTGATAAACTGGTAATGATTAATCTGATACACTGGTAATGTTTAATCTGATAAATTGGTAATGTTCAATCTGATAAACTGGTAATGTTTAATCTTATCAAGTGGTAATGTTCAATCTGATAACTGGTAATATTCAATCTGATAAACTGGTAATGTTTAATCTGATAAATAAACTGATAAATTGGTAATTTAATCTGATAAACTGGTAATGTTTAATATTGATAAACTGGTAATTTAATCTGATAAATAAATTGATAAACTTGTAATGTTCAATAAACTGGATAAACTGGTAATGTTCAATTTAAATAATGTTTTGATAAACTGGTAATGTTCAATCTGATAAACTGGTAATGTTCAATCTGATAAACTTGTAATGTTCAATTTGATAAACTGGTAATGAATAATCTGATAAATTGGTAATGTTCAATCTGATAAACTGGTAATGTTTAATCTGATAAACTGGTAATGTTCAATCTGATAAACTGGTAATGTTCAATCTGATAAACTTGTAATGGTCAATCTGATAAACTGGTAATATTCAATCTGATAAACTGGTAATGTTTAATCTGATACACTGGTAATGTTTAATCTGATAAATTGGTAATGCTTAATCTGATAAACTGGTAATGTTTAATCTTATCAAGTGGTAATGTTCAATCTGATAAACTGGTAATATTCAATCTGATAAACTGGTAATGTTTAATCTGATAAACTGGTAATGTTTAATCTGATAAACTGGTAATGTTTAATCTGATAAACTGGTAATGTTCAATCTGATAAACTTGTAATGTTCAATCTGATAAACTGGTAATGTTCAATCTGATAAACTTGTAATGTTCAATTTGATAAACTGGTAATGAATAATCTGATAAATTGGTAATGTTCAATCTGATAAACTGGTAATGTCTAATCTGATAAACTGGTAATGTTCAATCTGATAAACTGGTAATGTTCAATCTGATAAACTTGTAATGGTCAATCTGATAAACTGGTAATGTTTAATCTGATAAACTTGTAATGTTCAATCTGATAAACTGGTAATCTTCAATCTGATAAACTTGTAATGGTCAATCTGATAAACTGGTAATGTTTAATCTGATAAACTGGTGATGTTCAATCTGATAAACTGGTAATGATTAATCTGATAAACTGTTTGTATTGGAGCTGCTTTTTCAGTGACAACTTTTTCTTTTAACTCTTGTATTTCATTTAAGATGTTTTTATTTTCAATCAAAAATTTGGCAGACAGTTTTTAGTGGCCATCTGTAAAATATCTGGCTATGAATTGGCTTCATGTTCTAAAGCTATCAGTCAGTTATATGAATATTTGCTCGAAATTGACCAGATCAGAAATCTAGGTGACTGATCATGTAAGGAATGTGAACTTGGTGGATAAATGTTTATAAACATGCAGAGGCAACATGTATAAAACTGCTTTAAAATCCATGACAATAATCAAATATTTTATCAGAATTTGTTATAGCTTGGCCATTTTACAGCTTTGCAATTTTGATTTGTTATGTCTGACCAGTTTGTCTGCCATATTTTCTGGTACAATCATTTCACCTAACATAAAGTAACATAGCAAGATAACATAGCAAGAAAACAGGTTAAGAATCACTACAAAAAATAGAAGGAAAAAAATCAAGTATGGCCATAGTTAATTTAAATTGCTGTGTTCATGCAGCCACAATTCTTTGAAGAAGAGCAGAAAAGACTTCTGAAAGGCAGATGGGCGGTGGTTCTTACTGAAAGGCAGATGGGCGGTGGTTCATACTGAAAGGCAGATGGGCGGTGGTTCATACTGAAAGGCAGATGGGCGGTGGTTCATACTGAAAGGCAGATGGGTGGTGGTTCATACTGAAAGGCAGATGGGCGGTGGTTCATACTGAAAGGCAGATGGGCGGTGGTTCTTATTGAAAGGCAGATGGGCGGTGGTTCATACTGAAAGGCAGATGGGCGGTGATTTTTATTGAAAGGCAGATGGGCGGTGATTTATACTGAAAGGTAAATGGGCGGTGATTCTTATTAAAAGCAGATGGGCGGTGATTCTTATTGAAAGGCAGATGGGCGGTGGTTCATACTGAAAGGCAAATGGGCGGTGGTTTAAAACATTTTTCTCATCAGGTTGGCAATGGAGGTAGAGGTCAAACCTGTTTCCAGAGAATTTTAGTACATTTAATGTTCAGTTTTCCAGTTGATGTTCAGGGCTGAGAAATCTATGCAAATATGAAATTTTAACACTAAAGAAGCTAAAACTTATTTATAGAAAGGATATATGAACAGGAGCTGAGTTAATAGGATGGCTCTAAAAAGGCTGTAATTGTGAATCCATTGCACAGGCACTGTTGAGAGAAACAAGACAAGAACAGGGTATGCAAATAATGTCAGGTTGATAGGAATGTACGTGCCATACATATTGTGTAGGGATGTACGTGCCATACATATTGTGTAGGGATGTATGTGCCATACATATTGTGTCGGGTTGATAGGGATGTGCCATACATATTTTGTCATTTAAGCCGCTGATAATTGAAGCTAAACCTAAATGTCATTGATGATTGATGTTATTTACAAATGATGTGATTATTGTGCATGCATTATTTCCTGTCTAATCAAAGCTTTGCCTTGTGTCGGTACATATCGCATTCATGGTCTGAGTAGGGTTTGAATACAAGTCAATTATGCAACAAGTCACAAATGGCACAAAAGAAGCCACTGAGGATTGCAGGGAATTCAATTTGATAGACTCGTCCTGGGTCAGCAATTATTATGTTGTTGTGAGTCTGTATCAGTTTGAAATGTGTGTTGGTATTTTCTCTAACAATATAAGTCCTTTATCTGACGGCTGTACATAAAAATCACAAATATTTGAAGGTCTACAGGCTTATAATTGTAGTTGGCAGTTGAAAGATAATTTGCAACTACTGCTCTGGAAAAGTTAAAATAAAGGTCTAGCATCGTCATTATATATTTATCTTTTTTTGGAAAATTCTTATCTCTAAATTTTAATTCGGGTGATAATTTAATAGCATTTCAATTTAAAATATGATTTTTGGTTTTGATGCGTTAGCACCAGGAACCTACGCGGTCATGATGACGTGTATGTATGTATGTATGTATGTATGTATCTATGTATGTGACAGCCAGCTCGTAAACACGATTTCAAGAACGATACACTAGATTCATGTCATATGTGGTACACAGATTACCCATGGTCCGTAGATGTGCCCTATTGTTGTTGACGGTAATGTCATGCATATCAATGAGTAGGCAGGGCTTAATATAAAAATCTTGAGATGTTCATATATTAACAACCGCATATAAACCGCATATCTGTTTTGTTTCATATTTGGGATTATTATGTTAAGTGGTGTGTCCATGTTCATGATTTTAAAAATGTTGAGTGGGCGGGGCTTAATATGATTTTGCTGAATAGAGCTTGTAAACACGGTATCTCAAGAATGGGCCACTTGATTCATGTCAAATTTGGTACACAGATAGCCCATGGTCTGTAGTTGTGCCCAATTGTTTTTGGTGGTGATATAAGTGGGCAGGGCTTAAAGTGACCAATTCTAAAAAAGCGATGAGCAACTATGTCTGTTTTGTGTCATATTGGGCATGATGATTTTGTACATGCTTATGTTATTAGCAGATCATTGATATGCATGGTGGGCATGGCTTAATGTGAATGTCCTTGATATAAAATAAACATACTGTACTGTATATCATCAATGATATATCAGATTTATGCTATATCAGGGGTCATGGTCTGTACATGTTCTAATGTTGTGGTAGTGATGCCATGAATATCAATGAGTAGGTGGGGCTTACTGACAAATTCTTGAAAAAGAATAAACAAACAACCGTATTTGCATCATACTTGCTATGATAATGTTGTTAGTTATTGTGCAAATGTTAATGTTGTCAACATTTTTATTGATCTGCATGGTGGGTGTGGCTTATTAATAAATATCATGGAACAAATATTTCATGATATGACAGTTAATACAAATTTGGCAAATCAATCAGCTTACGAAGAAAAAAAAGCATCTGAACCACAAAACCTTTTGGTTCTGGTTAATCACTTTTGCCAAGTTGGTTATTAGCTTAATTTTAATTAAAGAATTGAAAACTGTCATTTACCATGTGTTCAGGTGAAGCTATGACATCACGGCTTGGTACTTAGATGTGTGTACTCTTGTCTTTGATTCCTGCAAATTCCATTATTTTATTAATGGAAAGATGGTGAAATCACAATACATTTTTCTTTGCCATTGTTTTACATCAAGTTTGAGAACTGACTAGAATAGGTTGCAGTATGATAAACAGAAAAAGAAGCTAGGTTTTGCAGAATATACCTTGCTGTACTGAAATGTGAGTTATGCATACGCCATGAACTGTTATTTCTTACAAATGTTTAACCTTTTTGTATTTTACATAATTTTAATTCAAATGTGATTTGGGCAAAATTTAACAAGTGTGTAACATAGTCACATTTTACTTGATTGAAAGCAGGGGTTTTATTGTTAAATGATGTATTCAAAATGGATTGTAATTATTGATCAACCTTGTTATTAGTTATTATGAAGTAAATTGTTATTGAAGATTATGAATGATTATTAAATCAATCAATTCAAGAGTTTAGTACATCAGTTTTTTTTATTGAAGGTATATGGACATATAGAGGCAACTTTAAGGTATATGGACGTGTAGAGGCAACCCAAGGTATATGGACGTGTTAAGGTATATGGACGTGTAGAGGCAACTTAAGGTACATGGTCGTGTAGAGGCAACTTAAGGTATATGGAGGGTAGAGGCAACTTAAGGTATATGGACATGTAGAGGCAACTTAAGGTATATAGATGTGTGGACATGTAGAGGCAACTTAAGTTATATAGACGTGTAGAGGCAACTTAAGGTATATGGACATGTAGAGGCAACTGAAGGTATATAGACGTGTAGAGGCAACTTAAGGTATATGGGCGTGTAGAGGCAACTTAAGGTATATGGACGTGTAGAGGCAACTTAAGGTGTATGGACGTGTAGAGGCAACTTAAGGTATATGGACGCGTAGAGGCAACTTAAAGTATATGGATGTGTTAAGGTATATGGACGTGTAGAGGCAACTTAAGGTACATGGACGTGTAGAGGCAACTTAAGGTATATGGACATGTAGAGGCAACTTAAGGTATATAGAGGCAACTTAAGGTATATGGACGTGTAGAGGCAACTTAAGGTATATGGAGGATAGAGGCAACTTAAGGTATATGGACGTGTAGAGGAAACTCAAGGTATATAGACGTGTAGAGGCAACTTAAGGTATATAGACGTGTAGAGGCAACTTAAGGTATATGGAGGGTAGAGGCAACTTAAGGTATATGGGCATGTAGAGGCAACTTAAGGTATATGGACGTGTAGAGGAAACTCAAGGTATATGGACGTGTAGAGGCAACTTAAGGTGTATGGACGTATAGAGGCAACTTAAGGTGTATGGACATGTAGAGGCAACTTAAGGTATATGGACGTGTAGAGGCAACTTAAGGTATATGGAGGATAGAGGCAACTTAAGGTATATGGACGTGTAGAGGCAACTTAAGGTATGGACGTATAGAGGCAACTACCATCATAGCAAAAATATTCATCAAAACCGCTTAATATTGACCATTTTACAGCGTCTTTGATTCTCAGGCATCAATTTACATATTATATGTAAATTGTGTGCCGCCAAACTTGCTATTTTCTTTTGTAAATCCTTTGTTTTTAAATGTCTATCATAATTCTTTGAAGTGGTGACACAATTTGCTGGCTAAAAGTTTTTGACTCTTTAAATCACCATGCCTCCATTAAATTCCCGTTTCAGCATTTGTATACCATAAACACATACACACTAGCTAACATCATAATTGTATCCAATATGAAACAAAACAGACATGCGGTTGTTAAAATATGGGCATTTCAAGATTTTAACATTAAGCCCATCCACCCATTAATATGCATGGCATCATCACCACCAAAACCAATAGGGCATGTCTACAGACCATGGTCTATCTGTGTACCAAATGTGATATGAATCCACTGTACACCGTTCTTGAGATATTATGTTTACAAGCTCTTTTCACCAAAATCATATTAAGCCCGCCCACTATGCATATTAATGAAATTCAACGTTTTGATACCATGAACATTAGGTAACATAACAGTATTAAATATGAAACAAAACAAATATGCGGTTGTTAAAATATGAGCATTTTAAGATTTTTTTTACCTTAAGCCCGCCTAGTCATCAACATGCATGACATCACCACCAAAAACAATAGGGCACATCTACCGACAATGGGCTACCTGTGTACCACATATGGTGTGAATCCACTCTACCATTCTTGAGATATTGTGTCTACGAGCTCAGCATCACACTTACACATGCCATCATGACCGCATAGGTTCCTGATGCTATCGCATCGGAACGAAAAACTTTTCTTTCCCAAAATTCAAACACGGATCTGCTTAGATTGAAATACTCTTTCATCACAAATATAGATATTGCTACGTGTCCATAGAGCTTTAAAAAACAGAAGCTCCATTCATCCCAGCTCATAGGACCCGGTGCTTATCAATATAGATATTGTTATGTGTCCATAAACCATTAAAAAACAAGAAGCTACATTCATCCCAGCTCATAGGACCCGTTGCTTATCAATATAGATATTGCTACGTGTCCATAAACCATTAAAAAACAGAAGCTACAACCATCCCAGCTCATAGGACCCGGTGCTTATCAATATAGATATTGCTATGTGTCCATAGACCATTAAAAAACAGAAGCTACAACCATCCGAGCTCATAGGACCAGCCAGTGCTTATTATCCCCAGTTTCCATGGTGCAAGTGGATGCGAGTACAGGACTCCCCCTGAATGGGACGCCAGTCCATCACAGATTAAGTCCCCAGCAGTGCTGGGTGTTCATTTAAAGCTGAGTGGACTGACCTTTGATGAAGTAATTACATTTGTGTATACTTTGATGTATAGATAGATCCTAGAAAAGGTAACTTTAAAAGCTACAAAAATGGTTCCCATGATCACAAGTTCTTGGCAGTTCTCTTTTAATGATAATCAGGACAACAAATATCCTTGCAGGGTTGGCTTTAAACCCACTTGGGTGCTAAGGTATTATTGAAATAGATGAGGTATTTCATCATTCTGATGCCCAGTTTTTATGGAGACATTTCAAGATATCTCAATAAAATACACAAAAAAGCTCCCAAGAAGTGTGAATGGTGAGGCTTGATCTATTTGTTGTCCACCCCACTAGATTGGGCCAAGAAGTGTGAATGGTGGGGTTTGATGTATTTGTTGTCCACCCCACTAGATTGGGCCAAGAAGTGTAAATGGTGGGGCTTGATCTATTTGTTGTCCACCCCACTAGATTAGGCCAAGAAGTGTGAATGGTGGGGCTTGATCTATTTGCTGTCCACCCCACTAGATTGGGCCAATAAGTGTGAATGGTGGGGCTTGATATATTTGTTGTCCACCCCACTAGATTGGGCCAAGAAGTGTGAATGGTGGGGCTTGATCTATTTGTTGTCCACCCCACTAGATTGGGCCAAGAAGTGTGAATGGTGGGGCTTGATCTATTTGTTGTCCACCCCACTAGATTGGGCCAAGAGGTGTGAATGGTGGGGCTTGATCTATTTGTTGTCCACCCCACTAGATTGGGCCAAGAAGTGTGAATGGTGGGGCTTGATCTATTTGTTGTCCACCCCACTAGATTAAGCCAAGAAGTGTGATTGGTGGGGCTTGATCTATTTGTTGTCTACCCCACTAGATTGGGCCAAGAAGTGTGATTGGTGGGGCTTGATCTATTTGTTGTCCACCCCACTAGATTGGGCCAAGAAGTGTGAATGGTGGGGCTTGATCTATTTGTTGTCCACCCCACTAGATTGGGCTAAGAAGTGTGAATGGTGAGGCTTGATCTATTTGTTGTCCACCCCACTAGATTGGGCCAAGAAGTGTGAATGGTGGGGCTTGATCTATTTGTTGTCCACCCCACTAGATTGGGCCATGAAGTGTGAATGGTGGGGCTTGATCTATTTGTTGTCCACCCCACTAGATTGGGCTAAGAAGTGTGAATGGTGGGGCTTGATCTATTTGTTGTCCACCCCACTAGAATAAGCCAAGAAGTGTGATTGGTGGGGCTTGATCTATTTGTTGTCCACCCCACTAGATTGGGGAGAGGCTGAGATGCATCAAACCTCATCAGATTAAGTCACTTCTTCCAAGAATTGCGGCAGATGAGGTCTCATAGCCTGAAAATTTAAAACCTGTACAATATTTTAACCAGTCTGATAAACTTATTCGCTTTTTTCAATAGATTTAAAATCTTTTAAGTGATGTTGCCTTAAGGTATCCATGTATATGAAAAGAAGAAAAACAAAAATAAGACCCATTTTCTCAGGATTTCTTTTTTTCTTCATTTATTTTTAAAAATCCTTACAAAGCACACACTACAGAATCTTAAGTGCAATTCATGAAGAATGAAAAAGGTTGAAATCACAGAAAAGTCCATCTCACTACAAAGTTAAAAACAGTTTTGGATAAACTGCTTTAAGAAGACTTCTATGATACTTAAAAATCTAAGCACAACAAAATTACAAACTGCATCAGTCCCGTTCTAAAAATCATTAAAGAGTGAAACACATCTCCTAATTGCATACCATAAAAACAAACACTTCTACGACAAGACACTGCATAACAATAAGACAAAGCAAATAATTGTGTTATCTCTTAATGGCAGTACCTTGTGTAGGTAAAGTGATGTATTCTTAGGAAAGCAAAAACATTTGGCAATTAATCCTGATGGATAAATTTGACTTACTTTTGACATCTTCAAATTCTCAGATAAACAAATGAGGGTGTTTTTTGCAATTTTATTTTAGTTTCTTTTATGCAAAGAAAATATTGCTTGGTTGATTTTTAGAGATTTTTGTTAGAAATATATAAATAAAATTCAAATTTTTGACAGGTCCATGCACCAAAATATCTACTTTGTGCAAGAATAAAACCCATATCACGCAAGATACAATCATACAGTAGTACATGCATGAAATATGAAAGGTATATTAATATGGCGAAAATACAACCAGCGCAAACCATTTAAGACATACAGTAATTCAAAGGTATTACAGTAACACAACCATGTTATAAGAGACTGCAATGTTAATGGGAATATTACTAAGCATTGCATGGGACCAGGTCAACATATAACACTGCCACCAGGTCAACATATAACACTGCCCATTTATATTCAGATTGATGTAATTCCTCATGCACCATGATCCAAACTTGAAATTCTTGAGCCTTTAATGAGGGATAGAGAAGCGTTTTCATTTAGCTCTCTCCAACATTTGACTTGGACGTTTTTGCACATAAAAATAGCAACCAAACTGATGACCTTTCTTCACATCGTTCAGTTCTTATCAGTCTGGTTTGTACACTCACAGCCATACTGCAGGCTCTTTAGAATTTAGGAGAGCAAAGCAATGAGTTTAGGATGAGAATGGGGAAAACAGACTGATGCTTTTATAGACAGCAAGATATTAGATGACAGGGCGACATTACAAACATAATGTGACGTGACAGACAGCATTATTCTACAGACTAGGATGATACGGGATCACATTAGATGACAGGATGACATTACACACTGTAGGCTGACGTCACACATTTGACTGCACGGAGATGCTCAAGACCGATTTGTGTTGTTATTTTTAAAGACACATTTGGACCAAGCACCATACCACCTGCCAGGGAGTATCCTTGCCTGGATAGCAATGCAAGATGATGGAACATAACTGCTGATTAAAAAATCCATTTTAACTTCAGCAACTTCAAATATTTTCTGCTATAAAACAGCAGATATTTGTATGTTCAATCCTTCCACACAGATCATTTATATCACGTCCAGCATAAATTACAAGAGAGAAAACAACATTACAGGACAGAGCCACACAGCAATCAACAACTCTGGAAATTTATCAAATTGTGATTTCAAACTTTTTTCAATTAAAAAAAATACCAATAGTAAACTTGATGCCAAACACACACGTTTATATCAGAAACACCGAGAGGCTAAGTTTTGAATTATCAAGCATTCGTAGTATCTTAAATCTAACTTACAAATTAAATCAAGTTAGTGCACTTCATTCAAATTACCATTTACGACATTAGCTACATTCCAATCAAAGTTCTGATAATATTCTGAACATACTTATTTCTAATAACTGTTACCTGATTGAATATTTATCAATTGTTTTCAATCGCTTTAAAGTTCTTTTTTTTTTGTCCTCGGCAAACCAAAATTCACTGTAAAACCTAAATGTTAAGAGCATAACACCCATTCTGCTACTATGATATTACAAAAATGAAGAAAGTCGATTCCCGAGCCTTTAAACCTATGGTCAAGGGGTCAGCTATGTAAGCCACAAAAATTACAGAAAAATATTGCTTGACCAATGAAAGTGACGGATAACTTTTACACAATTTTTTTTTTTTTTTTAAACCTATGAGTGACACTTTTTTTTTTTTTTTTTAAACCTATGAGTGACACCTTTTTTTTTTTTTAAACCTATGAGTGACACCACTGACCACTAAACCAATTCTTCATCGAAAAAAAAAAAAAAAAAGATTAATTTGTGATTTCCCGTCGTCCTAACTCCCCATTATGATGGATGCTGGTGTGTTGGATATGAAGCAATCAAGCTGAATCTAATCCTAGCGACAAAAAATTACTTTCATTTTAGTTTTCACTTATCTAAAATATTTATTCAAATCATAAAAAATGTCGGCCATTTTGATTCAAGTTGACACACTTCAATAACCAACTGGAGAGCTAGAATTTCAAGAGAAATTTTTTTAAATTATTTTTCAAGAGGATTCAAGTCACAGTATCAACATGCAAATTAGGATTATGCTTTTCTTTGTCTTAATAGAGGATGTATTCAAAAATAAAAGATGTAAAATACTTGGTTCATAAGTACCAAAAAACAATATAGTCGTTATGCACTATACATATTAAATTTACTGTTTTGTCTTACAACAAATGCCACACCACTGCAATCAGTTTTTCCATCCTTTAGTCAGTATTTTTAAATACTGATAAAGTAGAAATCTATAGAAATCAATATGAAATTAATTCTCACTGTAAGTTTTAATGCACTAGAAACCAAAATAACAAATTGAAGTCACAAATGCATTGCTTCACAACAATCTTTTTTGCTTAATTGATGTACATTTTATTTAACTTTGTAAAACATTTCTAAAAATCTTTGGATTTAGCAGCGTTTCCTACATGAAAACAATATGGCAAAATCATGAATGAAGAAAATCTATTCAAAACAACTATAGAGATCGCACACAAAGGGTGTAATTAACACGAGGGAAACGTATTATCCAGTAAGAAAAACTTTATACCAAAAGGAAATGATTAACTACCCAATTATATGTAACCTACACGACAAGGACGAACATGAAATCAAGGCTCAATTTAAGACATTAAAAAACGTAACATTTTCTCTCTTGAATTTTGACAGACAAAAATAAATGATTGAACATAACATAAATGAATGCTGGGAGGACTGAAAGTTTTAGACTGCGGAAGCTATAACTACAACTCCCTGGTAAGAGTTATAGCTCCCAAAATCAGATAGCTCTCTAGGAAGAGGTCCAACTCTCTGGGAAGAGTTACAACTTTTTAAGTCTCTGGGGAGAGATACAACTTTCCAACTCTCTGGGAGAGAGTTACAACTCCGAGGACACTCTCATGTGTTGAGCTACAACTCTCTGGACAACTTTACCAGACCTGGTCCAAGTCTGGCATGAAATGGCATTGTATCAACTATGGAAAGATGTTGAGGGGGGGAGGGGAAGGGGGAAATGTCATCAAATACAGAATATATGAAAGGGCAAAAGGGATGTTAATACATCACAAATGAGCAATGGTTTATTGTCAACAACTGGCAAAAGTAGATGATGAAACAAATATGGCAATTATAGTTTGTGATAATTAATTAATCACCACCGCTGGGTGCTATAAAAAAAAAAAAAAGAGTAATAAATCGCATTAAATTGAGCACAAGAACCAAGAAGGAGATGTAAGAATTATTCCTTCAAGTCCATCTCAAACAGTGGTTGGGGGAGGGGTGTCCCTCATTGCCCCACTGCTGATCTCAGCTGACAAAGGTCTTAAATATGTGTGAAATAAGTCTTGCATCAGAATGAAGAAGGGGAGCAAAAAAAAAACTTGACAAGGATATGTGCACATGAAAAAGGGGGAAATACTCCTACTCTATAGCAGGCTGTAATTCGCAGGTCACATGTCCCTCGCACTTTTTTGATTTTAAAAATTCAGTACATTTTGAGAACAATTTGGCTTCCCCCCCCCCTCCCTTCTTTTCTTCACACACTTTTTGGATAAGAGGCCATGTTACCCACTTTCCAGATGAGAATTATGGCCCTGCTGTATGGTACTTGCATCCTTTTAAAGTTTTACGGACAGAACAGCACTTGAGTAATTCGGTGAAGAAGAAAAAAGACAATTCTGCATTTAGAACAACCTACCTAAAGCCTTGAAATAGCATGCAAAGAAAAATGTCCTTAACTTGCACTGACATGGTTGGTATCACGCTGAATGCTATGGCAAGCAATTAATCTGTACCTTATATTGCAGTAGTCATTACCAAATAACAGCTTCCTATAAGAAAATACTTCAAAATAAACCTCATTAAAACTGCCATTTATCATCATAGAAAGTGTTTCAATGGCAATACCCACAATTGGCATGGAAAGATGAAAATAAATTACTTAAAACCTATACACTAAAATAAAAAAAAGAAATTTAAACTGAAAACTTTGTACACAAATGAATAATTTTTTACATTCCCTCCTAAACTGAATCAGGGATACACAACATCATTATCAGACCCATCACATCAAAGCAATGTTCGTTCTTATCCCTGGGGAAGGGGAAAGGGAGCACCTTTCCCTTGCATGTTTTCTCCCTCCCGCCCCCCCCCAAATTAATTTCTTTAAAGGAAATTAACAAATTTCCATTTGCTTTGTGAACTTGGTGATGTACATACACATCTACCCCTAACTTCCTATCATGTCCATTTTTGTATTCCCCCTCCCCTTCCAAGCCCCACACCAAGTCCCTTTCACTGCATGCAGGTACAAATGGAGAAAACTGATATGAAACTTAAGAAGAAAATTGTTAGTTAATAAATACACAAATATGGCAGTTATTGTATGTGTATAAAATGATAATTAATTATTCACCATTAATTTACATTAAGATGAGCACAAGAACCAATAAGGAGATGTAAGAATTAATCATTCAATTCCATCTCAAACAGTGGTGGGGCAAAATTGATTGTGGGAGGGGGGAGGGGTGTTCCTCATTGCCCCACTGCTGATCTCAGCATCTTCAAGCTAACAAAGGTCTTAAATATGTGTGAAATAAGTCTTGCATCAGAATGAAGAAGGAGAGCACATGACTTGTCCTTCTTCTTAAAAATTTGTTCCAGCAAATCATAACCACAAACTTACTGTAGCAAATAGTGAGATCACTTTATCTTAATTAAAATAACCACACAATAAGGACTTCATCCACTGCTAATATGATATTCAGCACAAACTTCCACAACAACTAAGGTTTTCAGAATAAAGAAAATAAAGAGGAAAAATCTGACTCGACCTGGTTATTTATCAGGTCGGGTCTGACTGTTTGAAACTTTAAGGAGCAGAACAACTAATGAAAAAATGACCTCCCCACCCAAGCCCCACACCAAGTCGCTTTCACTGAATACAGGCACAAGTGGAGAAAACTGATATGAAACTTTACAGGAAAAACGTTAGTTATTCAAAAGACCTAGCTATGTTTATTTCTAAATATACCCTGCTAACCTGGCTATCTAGCTGGGGGTTAAGCAGATATTCTTTGCTTTTTATGTCATTAAAGAAAGGGGCACTCCACCGAAAAGTGAGTAGGGTTTATTAATCTGGGTCCCTAAAATATCAAATACTTCTCTCGTAATAGTACTGAATATCATTCTCACATAAGTATTCAACTTTGACCTCAATATCCATTGGTCAAATGTGCTGGGGCATGCCTCTATATTATGCGGATAATGCCTCTATGTCATGCGGATAACGCCTCTATGTCATGCGGATAACGCCTCTATGTCATGCGGATAACGCCTCTATGTCATGCGGATAATGCCTCTCTGTCATGTGGATAACTTCTCGTCAAAATTCAAACCAAGTTGGAAGAAAGCCCTCACTTTTTATTTGAGTGAAATTTCAAAACAGGTGTAAAATAATGAGAAAAAACTTCATTTCTGTTTATGATTAATTTCAATATTTTTGTTGAAAGTAGGAATTGTATCAAGTCATCCTTATACAAATTTGCACTCTGCAGTTTATGACAAGGCAACTAAGGTCAAGCGGTCATCTACAAAGTTTGAAAGGGGAAACCCATCATGAATATTCATGACACTGCACAAATATTACTGAGCCACAATACAAACAATATGAGTCACATTATACAATCTTTACAAAAAATCATGAAAATGTATATATATTTTATTATAACAGAAAATCAAAACTTTTTCTATCATCTTAAGGGAAAAAGGTTTTCATGAAAGAGAACATTAGGAAAAATAAAAGAGAAATTACTTTAAAATACTCGTTTCACTTCCAAAAATGACACGAGTAACTCGAGCACAGTTAAAACTGATATTAATGACTTGTGCAATGTCTTGACTAAAACGCCCCTAATCTTGGAATACTTAGCTCTGTAGTTGAAAATCCCTTCATGAGTATAATATGCCTATTAATTCCCCAGCAAAAACTAAATTCTTGAATTGTAAATTAATGGGGCAGAGAGGTGAGGCTTAATTCAAAACCATCAAAGAACCATGTGCTAAGAATCAAAAATAAATCATATACGAGACATGAACAAAGCAAAATTAATATTAAAAGCTACACACCTAAATGTTTGGGACAATTCTGGGGCAATCACAGCTAAATGTACATTTCTGTAAACTGAATGTGGAAGTTGAAAATATTACAGTCCACAGAAATGGGTTCATCTCATTTGTTATCCACACATCAAAATACTTACAGCCTTTTTTTATCCAACTGGAATAAACAATACAATTTTCTTAAAATAATTTTTTGGCTAAGTTACAGAACAGTAATTACTTGAGTATTTAAAGATGACGAGTGCTTTGCAAATCAAAGCTTTATAACATTTACTGCGCTATCTACATATTCTAATTTCTACCAATCATTTGCATAATTAAATGCTGCATAGATTGAATTAAGGCACGTTTGGCTTTACCATCATCATAAGCTGTACGCTTAGATAGTTCTTATAAATATGTACAAAACTACTCGAAACATTCAGAAAATAATTTTCTTTGATTTTACAAAATCAACAAATCTCCAAACTGTACTAATCTTTAGGTTTGAAGAATAAGCCTTCCAGCATGAGTTACCACCTTGAGGTAATACAATAATCAATCAGAGGTCCCCCTCCCCCTCTATTCCCACCTTCAACATTTTATAAGGAACAATTGTTTGAAATCCATTGCAGACCAAAGTAACAAAATTCAGTAAAAAGACTTCCTTGTTTTCAATAGATGTTTCTGTCCAATTAATATCAACAAAAATTAGTTTATGTTCAAATAATGCAGTTGTAAAGTTTGTGGGGGCATAGTCCTCCTTACTGTGCATACGCAATTCAAATTTCAAAACGAGTATTACCTCTTGTTTCTTATAAGAACAGATGCTATTGTTTCTTGTGTGAAATTAGGCCCATTTTTGACATTTTATTCTTCACTTCATCAAACTTTTTATTTATTTGTTCTTTTGTTTTCAGAGCTAACTTTGTGCCCCATCAAACAATTCCGAAACACTAGAGTAAAAACTAGGAGCCACTTGCCACCAATACATTTTCCTAGCATGCCACTGGCTTCTATCATTCATCAAAAGGCCAGCCATGATCAATTTGTATAAAATATTGCATGTGAAGGCTGTACAAATAGTTGCTTAAAGCCTCTTTAAGTATGAGGTCCATGTCTCAACATCCAAATGCTGTGTAACCCAACTTATGTAACCCAACTTATGTAACCCAATGCTGTGTAACCCAACTTATGTAACCCAAATGCTGTGTAACCCAACTTATAACCCAAATGCTGTGTAACCCAACTTATGTAACCCAAATGCTGTGTAACCCAACATATGTCTGCAATAAATGTTATCCACAAAAACATAACTTTGCAGTTTGCTCTAAATTGAAATATAAACAGATTTTTTAATTATTTTCAAGTACCTGCGCATACAAATTTCACATTGAAATATTCATAAATAACACCTATTTGTATACATTTTTAGACACAAAGTCACCCTTGCTTGGCACACGGTTCTTATTCCTTGAAAGAAAGAGATGACATTCAATGTAAAAATAAGATAAATTGTGGACTAGCTGGTTTCAATTGCACTCATGGCTTTCATTAGAATTCTGTTCTCTTCTTTTACCTGATTCAGCTCCTCATCCTTATCCGCCACGTCCTGAGGAGAAAAAGAGGAAAACATTTGAATACTTTGACCAGTGTTTGCATGCTCTTACTTACAACATCTTCTCATACTCATTTCCACCTCCTCCACAATCTCTATTCCCATAAATTCTCAATTCTCATAAATTCTCAATCCCATCATTTCTTAATTCTTATCAATTCTCAATTCCTATCATTTTTTAATTCCCATAAATTCTCAATCTCATCATTTTTCAATTCCCAAAAATTTTCAATTACCCTAGATTCTTAATTCCATAAATTCTCAATTCCCATTATTTCTCAATTCCCATCATTTTTTAATTGTAATCATTTATTTATTCCCATAAATTTTCAATTCCCATCATTTTTTAATTCCCATAAATTCTCGATACCATCATTTTTCAATTCCATAAATTCTCAATTGTCATAAATCATGATGAATATCTGTTGCAATAGTTTGGAGTCCAAAATTTTAAGTCTACAAGTTTAAACAAAACATCCTTAGAATCACTCATCAATAAACAAACAAAACCTTCACTGCTAAATACTGTCCGATTTGTAAATTATTACTTCAAGCCAGACACATTCCCCACAGGGGAATACCTTTGTCCTTGTGTTGATTGTGAAAGTCAGTGCAGCTGCAGTGAAATCTGTTTACTATTAATGTTAGATTATGACCATGAAAAGTGAGGTGAAGTGTGTGGATTGTAGAAATAAGAAATCCCTGGTGTAATTGCTTGTGCTGGATTGTGGTTTCTGTTGTGAGCAATATAAAAATATAGACCCAACAAATTTCAGATTTTGTCCGGGATTAAGACACAAAATGTATTGCTAGGTTTAGACTTAATGATTCTCAATCCCATCATTTTTCAATTCCCATAAATTTTCAATTCCCATCATTTCACAATTCTCATTAATTCTTAATCCCATCATATTTCAATTGCCATAGAGTCTCAATTCTCATAAATTCTCATATCTAAAATGTTCTCAATTCCATCATTTTTTGATTCTCATTCCCATCATCTTTATTTTCAATTCCCATAAATTCTGAATTCTCATAAAATTTTTAATCCCATCATTTTCAGACATGTGAGTGATGATTTATAAAAGTAGCTGATATTGATCAATTTCCTTATCAAAATAGCTAAGTACATTGTCAATTATGCAGAAAATAGGAGAATCTAACTTGGAAAATAAGTGAATTTAAGCTTGGAAATAGGTGAAATTAGCTTGGAAAATAGCTGAAATTAGCTAAATAGCTGAAGTCTCACATGCCTGCATTTTTCAAATCCCATCAATTCTCAATTCCCATCAATTCTCAATTCCCATCATTTCTCAGTTCTAATAAATTCTCAATTCCCATCATTTTTTAATTCCTATGATTTCTCAATCCCATAATTTTCCAATTCCCATAAATTATCAATGCCCACAAATTCCTCAATTTCCACAAATTCCCAATTCCCATAAAGCTCCCGACCATCCTACATTTGTTGCACACTCAAGGCTTATCTTCTACTATCATGCCCCTTTGATGACTCACAAATTTTGGATAGGCCTATTATGTGGACTATTTTATATAAGCCCAAATTTTCAAAAAAAGGTGTGAAAAAGACAATTTTACGTGATTTTGATAGTTGCTGTTCAAAGGAATTTCCAACCGTTTTGAAGGTATCTTAATACAGGTAAGTTCCTATTCCTTTAAAAGCAACCCTCGTACTTGGTACGAAAGCAATCCTCGTACTTGGTATGAAAGCAGAACTGAACAAGACAAAATTACAGCAAATTTCCAAATGAAAAAATAACATGCAAAAGTTAGTACTATTTTTAAGCGTTCGATCTGCTGCTCCAGCCTTTCGATGATGCTGTTTGCCTCCGCCAGCTTCAATTTCAAACGAAAAACTTCCTGGCTGTTGACCTCTGACACTCTTCTTGAGGTGTCTACATCCTCCAATGGTGCTTCTTTATCATAATCAGCTGCTAATGAATATTCATGAGTATCACCATCATCTTTGTGGTTACCATTGGTAGTGCCATCATCTTTGTGGTTACCATTGGTAGTGATACCATTCATGCCATCATGGACGTCATCTACGTCATCACTGTTAATTTGAATAATGATTCTCTGCATGCATGAAAAAGAAAATGAGGAAAATCTTGATGCACCAGGTCGAAACTCATGTACACATCAAAACAATGGGAAATACATGCCACACATTGTACAATAATCATGTGGGAAATACATGCCACACCTTGTACAATAATCATGTGGGAAATACATGCCACACCTTGTACAATAATCATGTGGGAAATACATGCCACACATTGTACAATAATCATGTGGGAAATACATGCCACACATTGTACAGTAATTATGTCCAACTCAAAACATATCAACATAAAAGCACTCCATGAAAATGCATAAACATTTCACACATTAATGGGTTGGGGGTATGAATTTAACATAAAACCATTAATTGATGCAAAATATACAAACCTTACCTTAATTCTTAAATATGTGAATGATTGAAAATGTTTTTTTTTTTAATTTTTAAACTTTGTTCCCCCTACTTCTTGAATCAGGTTACTTCACAAAATTCTGAACAACTTGACTCAGCTAAAAAAAAAAAAAATGGTTCTAGCAACAGATTTTAAATTTGGTTTGGTTTGGTGTGGCTTGGGTTGGTTTGGGTTGGGATGGGATGGGATGGGATGGGATGGGATGGGATGGGATGGGATGGGATGGGATGGGTTGGGTTGGGTTGGGTTGGGTTGGGTTGGGTTGGGTTGGGTTGGGTTGGGTTGGGTTGGGTTGGGTTGGGTTGGGTTGGGTTGGGTTGGGTTGGGTTGGGTTGGGTTGGGTTGGGTTGGGTTGGGTTGGTTTGGTTGGTTTGGTGTTGTGTGGGTTGGTGTGGTGTGGTGTGCGTTGGGTTGGGTTGGATTGGTTTGGTTTGGTGATGTTTAACAACACCGCGACAGTCAGAGTCAAATGTGCCAAGAGGGTGTTAATAAATTATGGTGTAAGAGTTGGGATAGTGAGGAGATGGAAGGTTTGTAAGGGAAAAAAAAGATTTAAATTTGTATTTTAAACTAAATTCATCCGAGCCATTAGGCTCATAGAGTCAGTGCTTATCCCTGGTTTCCGTGGTGCAAGCGGATGAGAGTACATCATGACTCCCCTTATACAGAACACCAATCCATCGGAGATTAACTCCCCAACAGTGCTGGTACTCATTTTACAGCTGAGTGGACTGAAGCAAGTAGAGCAAAGTGACTTGCTCAAGGACACAATGCAGCGGTCGCGATAGGAATCGAACCAGGTACCTTTCGAATACGAGCATGACTCCTTAACCACTGAGCCATTGCACCGTCAATCGGGTTGGGAACATTATATTTCTCCCACACGAAATTGTTTTCTTCTTACCTTTCAGAGATTAATATGAACAGTAAGAGCTGCAATGAATGTATCTGACAAGTGTTTTAAAGTTTGCCTCCACCTCCTAGGGTTTATGGCCCAACCCATTAATGACCCCACCCCTCAATAAATCATATGTAAACTAAACATTTTCGGAGGTTTTTAAAATAGGTCAGCAAATCTGAATCGACAGTAACTATTTCTTTAGCTATCAAAAGGAGGTATAATGCAAGCCCCCACCCCTCACTGGTACCTTTCCCAAACACACTGTGCATCTCTGAAGGCACAGCTCATATGAAACATTTGTCTGCAAAAGTGAACAATCATAAACATATAAAAGAGGTCACTCAACATGTTAGTGCACTGCACAGCACATAAAACACTCAATAAACAAAAAGACATTCCACAATATTTCAACCACAAACCTTTATGTTTCCTGCATGTGTGGAAAAGAAGAAAACAATTTCTTTCAAGTTGTACATTTATCAAATTATTGTGCAATAATTTAAAAACTAAACGTGCATTGGTGGATGACTTTAGTTGGGAGAGGTCTAGGTCTGTAAAAAGTACTTGAGATCAGTAGTGTAGCCAGCATTAAATCAATGTGGGGGTCTGAGACAGTCCTAGAACCCTGCCATGATGAAGTGTTTAAATTTAACCCATTTCTGAGGCAATTTTGTCTTTTTAAAGTAAAAAATATTTATATAAAAAGCAAAGTTTATCCCAATTTTGAAAATGTCCTCAAAAAGTGGGGACCCCCCATTCTCCCGCCTGGGCTATCTCACTGCTTGAGATTATAGATGCTATGCAGCTATTTTGATTGAAGGAGCACTAGATCAGGAAGTGAGGGTGCAATTTTGTAGAGACTGCAATATTCAGCAGACTTTTGATCCACATGAAGAGCTGTAAAACTTCTCTAACACAAACATTTATACCAAGTAGTTATATAAGATTAAAAAACAATAACATTTTATCATTTCAGGAGCTGGCAAAAACAGGTCAATGAACATTTGAAAAATGCAAGAAAAAATGCCCATCATTGGTTTAGTTCTCCATTAAATGTAGGCCTATCTAAAAAGATGTACCAATGCCAAAACTTATTATAATCATTCATGATCTTTTTGAAAATTTTGAAAATATTCTCAAAACTGTATCTGCCTTTCAGCTTTATTTCTAGCTAATGCTTCACTTGGTAACCACTTCTGTGTTTCATCCACATAAGATGAACATTGTGCTCCCCATATCACACATGACCTTCACAAAGACGAACACTGTGCTCCCCATACCACACACAACCTTCACAAAGATGAACACAGTGCTCCCCATACCACACACGACCTTCCCAAAGACGAACACTGTGCTCCGTATACCACACACGACCTTCACAAAGATGAACTCTGTGCTCCCTATACCACACATGACCTTCATAAAGACGAACACTGTGCTCCCCATACCAGACACGACCGTCACAAAGATGAACACTGTGCTCCCCATACCACACACAACCTTCATAAAGATGAACACTGTGCTCCCCATACCACACACGACCTTTGCAAAGATGAACACTGTGCTTCCCATACCACACACAACCTTTGCAAAGATGAACACTGTGCTTCCCATACCACACACAACCTTCATAAAGATAAACACTGTGCTCCCCATACCACACACGACCTTCACAAAGATGAACACTGTGCTCCCCATACCACACGAGACCTTCACAAAGATGAACATTGTGCTCCCCATACCACACACGACCTTCACAAAGATGAACACTGTGCTCCCCATACCACACACGACCTTCACAAAGATGAACACTGTGCTCCCCATACCACACACGACCTTCACAAAGATGAACATTGTGCTCCCCATATCACACATGACCTTTACAAAGATGAACACTGTGCACCGCATATCACACATGACCTTCGCAAAGATGAACACTGTGCTCCCCATACCACACACGACCTTCACAAAGATGAACATTGTGCTCCCCATACCACACACGACCTTTACAAAGATGAACACTGTGCTCCGCATATCACACATGACCTTCGCAAAGATGAACACTGTGCTCCCCATACCACACACGACCTTCACAAAGACGAACACTGTGCTCCCCATACCACACACGACCTTTGCAAAGATGAACACTGTGCTCCCCATACCACACACAACCTTCACAAAGATGAACACTGTGCTCCCCATACCACACACGACCTTTACAAAGATGAACATTGTGCTTCCCATACCACACACAACACAAAGATGAACACAGAACCATTTGCAAAGATGAACATTGTGCTTCCCATACCACACACAACCTTTATAAAGATGAACACTGTGCTCCCATACCACACACGACTTCATAAAGACGAACACTGTGCTCCCATACCACACACACGACCTTTGCAAAGATGAACACTGTGCTTCCCATACCACTCACGACCTTCATAAAGATGAACACTGTGCTCCCATACCACACACAACCTTCATAAAGATGAACACTGTGCTCCCCATACCACACACGACCTTTGCAAAGATGAACTCCCCATACCACACACGACCTTTGCAAAGATGAACACTGTGCTTCCCATACCACACACGACCTTCATAAAGATGAACACTGTGCTCCCCATACCACACACGACCTTTGCAAAGATGAACACTGTGCTTCCCATACCACACACAACCTTTGCAAAGATGAACACTGTGCTTCCCATACCACACACAACCTTCATAAAGATAAACACTGTGCTCCCCATACCACACACGATCTTTGCAAAGAAGAACACTGTGCTTCCCATACCACTCACGACCTTTGCAAAGATGAACACTGTGCTTCCCATACCACACACAACCTTTGCAAAGATGAACACTGTGCTTCCCATACCACACACAACCTTCATAAAGATGAACACTGTGCTCCTCATACCACACACGACCTTTGCAAAGATGAACACTGTGCTTCCCATACCATTCACGACCTTCATAAAGATGAACACTGTGCTCCCATACCACACACAACCTTCATAAAGATGAACACTGTGCTATCACCCATACCTTTACAAAGATGAACACTGTGCTCCCCATACCACACACGACCTTTGCAAAGATGAACACTGTGCTTCCCATACCACACACGACCTTCATAAAGATGAACACTGTGCTCCCCATACCATACACAACCTTCACAAAGACGAACACTGTGCTCCCCATACCACACTGTGCTCCCCATACGACCTTCATAAAGATGAACACTGTGCTCCCCATACCATACACAACCTTCACAAAGACGTACACTGTGCTCCCCATACCATACACAATCTTCACAAAGCCGAACAAGTGTGCTCCCCATACCACACACGACCTTTACAAAGAAAAACACTGTGCTCCCATACTACACACAACCTTCACAAAGATGAACACTGTGCTCCCCATACCAGACACGACCTTGACAAAGATAAACACTGTGCTCCCCATACCACACACGACCTTCATAAAGATGAAGACTGTGCTTTCCATACCACACATGACCTTCACAAATATGAAGACTGTGCTCCACATACCATACACGACCTTCACAAAGACGAGCAAGTGTGCTCCCTATACCACACACAACCTTCGCAAAGAAGAGCACTGTGCTCCCCATACCACACCCACCTTCACAAAGACGAACACTGTGCTCCCCATACCACACATGACCTTCATAAAGACGAACACTGTGCTCCCCATACCACACACACACGCTCCCCATACCACACATGACCGTCACAAATATGAATACTGTGCTCCCCATACCACACATGACCTTCACAAAGATGAACACAGTGCTCCCCATACCACACACACGTGCTCCCCATACCACACATGACCGTCACAAATATGAATACTGTGCTCCCCATACCACACATGACCTTCACAAAGATGAACACTGTGCTTCCCCAACCACCTTCACAAAGATCTAATTTTGGAAAGGACAAGGATTGTTTTTACAAAAGGGTGACATGTTAAATGTCAGCTGTCACATACTTGCACATTCATGTTCACTTTAGTAATTGCATTTATTCTGTAAACAACATTTGTTTTCTTAATTTATACCATACTATTCAATCAATTAAATTATGCTACTGTACAGAGGAATGTAGCCTGGCATTTGGGGGCTGAGGTGAAAGCTGAATTAAAAATGTTACGACCAAAATACTCATTCTATGGTGAAAACTTCTAATCCTAATTTACCTTAAGATTTTTTAGATGTTTTGGATAAAAAATTTAAGGGGCAAGGGGTAAATGCCACCATGGCTACATGTCTTCTTTGGATTCTATATCCTGATCATGCAAAACACCAAAATTGTATCTTTTGTTTGGTGATTTTTTTTACCATCTTAACATTGATTTAGTGATTTTTGCTTCCCCACTGTTGACTTTGCCCCCCCCCCCCCCAACTTTCAGTAGGCAAATCCCACCAATGACACCACGTGTGTCAATGTTTGGAGGGATATAGAGGTAAAAATGTGTATCTTATAAATGAACCAGATAACTGTACCAAGTGCCCTATATCATAATTTTAATTGATAAAGTTGTTCCAGCTTCCAAGCTTTTATGGATTCATTTATCCAGGAGATATATTAGATCCACGGGTGTCGAAAGGAACTCGGGGAAGTGGAAAAAAATCAAATGAGGGCACTTTTTTTACAATAATTGAGGGGCACTTTTCATTTTCATAAAGGGGCACTTTAGTCAGTTTTCAAAGAAGTACATGGGGCACGTGCCCCCTGGCTCCCAGTTCCTACCTATATGGTTTGAGAATAGGTGGGATTTGTGCGAGCCAGAGGGCACTTGCCCCACCTCCATTTTCTTCTAAATATATACTTTTGTATGGGAACATTTTGGATTTTAGCATGATTGTGTGAACCCCCCTCCCCCCCCTCCCCTACCCCACACACACCTTTGATTTTTCCCACATTCAGTAGGCAAATCCTGCCTATTAGATTGAGATTAGGTAAAAGGCCTAAGTTTGAAAATTACTGCTTAGAAAATTATTGGCGCTATGTCCCCTCCCACCACAGCCCTCAGTGCCGCGGCCCGTGGTTAATGACATGCTTTAATTGTAATTGTGTCATAAATGTTTGTTACAACTTCAATGTACTATGTAGGATTTGTGAGTGAGTGGATTTCTATGTGTTTTCAAGCTTCAAGAATGACCTAGGATAATTTCAATTAACTTTCAAAAGAGCACCTCCTGCCTCGGTCTGCCCTCAACTTTCGAAAGGGCACCTCCTGCCCCTAATCGCCCCCTCCTGCCCCCCCCTTTTAATCTAGGGCAACTTTAAAATGGCACCTCCTGCCCCCTTCATCTAGGGCAAGGGGGCAGTGGCCCCTATTTCCCCCTAGGTTCTGACATCGCTGATTAGATCTTATTTTTCATGACATGGAGAGGCGGGGACATTATCCTAATTATCTCCTTCAGCAAATTTAATGTCCCAGATGTCCATCTATAAATAATAAAATAGTGTAATTAGAGTGAGTGAGATTGAAACTATTGTTTCATGGATGACAAGAACAAATTAAAAGACAAGAGAATTTCACATTCTTAACCAATTCTTAACCAATTCTTAGTAAGAATCTCAGGTATGACAGGTTGAGACATGCGAGCTATATTCTTTAGGGCATCTTTCATATCATTTTCAACAAAAAAATAGGACAGAACCTAATAGAATAATGTGACCTTTTTGTGAAGTCTCTTATTTGATCTGTGTAACTAGCATGCTGTTGTCAGCATTTGCCGTACCTTGTCCATAGACCTTTAAAATACTTTATATTTTCATCAAGAAAAAAATATTTTATCAGTTTCTGATAAACAAAATTCTTTTGTGACCCCCACATAGTGTATGCCCAAGGCACACAAAGGTAGTTACATAAAGTAAAGATGAACGACAGGGTTTGTTACCGGCCAGACATGATGGTCGATAAAAAACCTCTCCACCACATTCCAGATAGCTGTTTGGTTTGGGGCAGAGCTGCCTAATCTGTGCCATCTTTGCTATTCTGTCATTTTCAGGTGTCAAACAACATTCTTCAAAGAATTTTGAAAAGTGAATAACAACAATAACAATTTTCTCTGGAATAAACAATCTGTTATCATCAGTCAGTGATATAAATGTCTTGTCCTGAAAATAAGTTATTCTTATTTATTGCCTCCAAGTGTCTACACTAAATGTTATCATATTCTCTTTTGAAATAAAAAAAAAGGTGGGGGAGGGGGTCTATAAAATATCACTTTCGAATACTCTATAAAATGATTGCAAAGAAACAATTCACAGGTACATACTACAATGTCATGAAATTTTCTAGGAAAACATGTGATATTGCATAAACTGATGAAGTCCATCAATGATTTTTTCATTTTGTTTATTTGTACTGACATGACTAAATAAGACAAGTTTTTGCAACATCTCAAAAGGACAAAAAACAGCTACTTGGACCAGGGATGAGTTATCTCTGCAGTGAATATACTATTACACATACAAACACAAATGATGCCTATGACTGCAGTAGAACCATTGGAACAAGAGGGGTTCTGCTTCAGGATTTTTATGAACAAAAGGAGTCTCTACATTAAGCAGCATTTCATAGAATTTTGAGGTCCTCAAAAATGTAGGTACTATTTTAAGAAAGAAATGGACCTGAAAGTATGCTTAGTGTCTAAGGAAGCAAATCATTATCTGTAAGCTCCCAATTTAACCTAACGTTAATAAATGGTTCCCTCATAAAAGGTGCTTCCTCAAAATCTGGGAAGTATTTTGTCACTTGGGTAAGAGGCCCCACAACCCATACTACTGCTCTGTTACTTAGTCACACTTCAGACTTGGTCACTCAATTTGGGTAGTACTTCTGTCATTTAGGCAAGGGGCCCCATAGCCAGCTTTGTCACAGGGCCCGCAACCTATAGTGCTGCTTCATGCAGACTTGTTCACACTTCAAACTCGGTCACTCACTTTAGGTAGTATTTCTGTCACTTTAGCAAGCAGCCCCACACCCAACTTTGCCACATAGCCCCACAAACCATAATGCTGCTCCAGACTTCATGGTCACACTTCAGATGTGGTCACACTTGTGACATCATGGTCAAACTTGTGGCGTGGTCACACATGTAGCATGGTCACACTTGTGGCATGGTCACACTTGTGGCATGGTTACACTTGTGGCATGGCCACACTTGTGGCATAGTCACAGTTGTGGCATAGTCACACTTGTGGTGTGGTCACACTTGTGACATGGTCACACTTGTGATTTGATCACACCAGAGATACTCACATCTTCTTCTTCAATATTTTCTCCCCTGAGGATGGCATCTCGTTTTGAATGTGATTTTTCACCCTTCTTCTCTCCCCTTTCCTTTTTATGTCTCCTGCATTGGGAAAAAGAAAAAATATATATTATTAATGCAACCAAGCATGTATCATTATTGACTATAGATCTCACAATTATAGAGCTTCAAGCTACCTCATCATTTTTTAAGAGCAATTTCCTGTGCATTATATGAATAGGACTTGGGTGAGATGCCCTAATTGCCATACATATAACATGTTGTATCTGCATCAAGTATTTTTAAAATCAACACTGACATTTCCGAGACTGGCAATGGGGGCATGAAGGGGGAAATTGCACATGGGTCCTGGTCCTGATGTGTACACGTGAGGGGATCCATTACAATTGAAAAGAGAACAAAACTGACATGTCTGCTAAGTTCATTTAAAATTCCTTCTGAATGTTTCCAAATTATCAAACTTACAATTGATGAATATAATATAGCCAATATCAATACAACATAGCCAATATCAATATGACATAGCCAATATCAATATAGAATAGCCAAGGGAGAGCCATGGGAGCCACAACTCCCCCCCCCATTGCTGAGTGTTGATTTTTTATTGGTGGGGCAGCATCTTTAAAAATTACTGTAATGGGTATGCCTTTAAGTTTGTCTACTTTATATAGTGCAAAGGAGGTCGGCTCCCCCACCCCTTCCCCCCCCTCCCACAATTTCCCCCTACAATTTATGGCATGGTGCCTTAGACCTCCAGCCCTTACATGCATCCCTAGATTTTAAAATAGGCAGAAAATAGTTGACAGGGCATGTGCTCCACAATGTACATAACACATGTATTCACTGCACAGTATTCATCAGAGGCATCAAGGGAATTCAAGTCCATGCCAACCTTCCGACTAATCATGACCATAGGTTGCATGGTGTGTTATTTTATATTTCTGCATGAACAATGGGAAAGTATGCTTTTGTAGAGTGACATATTGCTAGGTCTTTTCACCGGGCACCCTCCTGGTACTGGTAAAGTATCATTTCTATTTTAAGTAAAGTATCATTTCATCAAATCACAATGAAACAATTTCCCATCTTATCATATTGCTTATGATGCAATAAATGATGTGTAAGATGGATATGCAACTCAGGACATTTATGCTCTTCATGGCTTTGGGACTTATCATGCATGATGATGATATACACAAAACACTTAGGATGTTAAGATGCTGATGAACAGTGGTGTAGATCCATACAGAAAAGTTTAGGGGAAGGGGGTAATTGCATACTTTTCTAAGTTAACTGTGCAAAAAAATGTTATGTAATAAGGGTTTACAAAAAAGTGAACCTTCCATCCCCCACCCCACCCTCTCCCCCGCCTTCAGGATCTACACCTATACTAATGAAGACCGAATACATGTAAATAAACAAAACAAAATGGTGAACAATCCTCATTCATCACATTATAGGCCTATACAGTCCACAATCTGAACTATGTAGTTCACAATCACTCCTTCATGACTCATAACATTATGTGTTGAAATGAATCTCGTTTACAAGAACTAATCTTACAAAGCAACTCTTACAATCCCACAAAGCAAGTCTTACAATCCCACAAAGCAAGTCTTAGAACCTTACAAAGCAACTCTTAGAACCTTACAAAGCAACTCTTAGAACCTTACAAAGCAACTCTGAGAACCTTACAAAGCAACTCTTAGAACCTTACAAAGCAACTCTTAGAACCTTACAAAGCAACTCTTAGAATCTTACAAAGCAACTGTTAGAATCTTACTTTAAACACATTCAAAACATTCTAAATAATGGATTATTTTTAAATGATCTAATTGAGCAGATTCCTAATTCATAATAAGGCTCAAAATTTCCAAATATTTTAATTCATCAAACCTTGATTAATTACAACCTTGAAAGATAGGTTTTTTGACTAATCTATTCAGAATCTAAATCTCTTTCAAATAAAGTAAATGGGATGATAGCCCTCAAAACCAATAAACTTGTCACCTTTGTACTTAAGGCCAGTTAGTCACCACTTCTGAATATTTTCATCCAAGCTAGTTAATTTATCAGACAGTCCTGGGGCCACTTTCTCATGCTTTTTATAGCACAACACTGTACGTGACTTCACTGATCAAACCTTGAATCAAGATCAACAATGAAGTCTAATTAATAGTTTTATGCTCTAATACACCCTTCAGCGATGACACTTACTGACAAACTGGATGTTTTGTTGTGAAACACAAAAGATGAGCCACTTTAAATATATTATTAGACACATAACATAGAATGTCAACCTCCACTTATATGACCTTTCTGTTTAATTTAATTTAATTTTCTTTGTTAATCATTGTCAGGCTGTAATTTCATATTCCCTTTTCTGTCAGGCAGTGACCAACCGGTGCCTAGGTTACATTTATGTAGGACTGAGATTGAGTAACCTGCGGTCCCCATAAAGGTCTCATTCTTTCTACCTTTCTTTGACTGAACTGGGTGAAGCCCTGATACACAGCTACAGTACGTTAGAACATCATGTTCTTTTAAGTTTAAGATTTTAAGAATGCTGACTTTGCTGCACTTCAGGATAATTTGTCATTCCATTGGACTTCTTTGCTCTGTGACAAATAATCACCACTGTAATTACTCACAAAAAAACAAGCCTTGCTTCCAGTGTGGTATCTACCCCGTGACGCCCACACAGTAATCCCACATGTTACCGCTAGACTACATTGCGTTTGTCCTACTGTGAGGATTTGTTTTCATACTTAAATATCAGCATGAATAAAGAGGGGGTAGTTGCTCTTTTTGATTTCAATCGAAAGCATGTGAATTAGCTTTTCTTACGGTATATTTCGCATAGGTGAGTTGCATCGCGATCGAAAGCTTCCATTTCCCCCACATTTTGGTCTCAAAAAGGCTAAAAATCATAATATTTTGCATTTAACCGGTATTGATTGCATTGATGTCTTTAATAAGTTCCTCACAAGTTTTCAGGCAAAAGTAAGGTCTGGAAGTATGTCAAGCAAGTCTTTAAAGAAACAAAATATTTTTTTATTAAATTTTGTGCATTTTTTTAATATTTTCTCTATTTCAACCCATTAAAAAGTTACATTTTCTGAAAGAACTATTTGCGCTCTTTCAAATGATACATACCAGAATCACTGCTGTGGGCCTATTTGACGAAATAAAATCATTTTATGAAAAGTGCATGTCAAATCGGTCACGTCACGACAGCGTGGGAATTTAAAAGATAAACAGCTAAAATGGCAACTCCTTGGTGCAACCACAACCAACTATCTTTGTTTCAAATACTGAAAGTTAATGTTATGCCACACAAGATGCACAGAAGTTTGCTCAACTTTTAGTATTCAAGCTAAATACTGGGTGCCATCGCAAATCTAAACTCCTATACGCATCCTCCTGGGTGCCACTCCCAATCCAAATACGCACCCCTCCCACTCTTCTCTTACAACTCCCCCTTCCCACTCCTATACGCACCCCCTCCCACTCCTATACGCACCCCCCTTCCCACTCCTATACGCACCCCCTCCCACTCCTATACGCACTCCCACTCCCTCCCACCCTCCCACTATGCATGCCCCTCCCACATACCCCTATATGCACCCCTCCCACTCCTATACGCACCCCTCCCACGCATGCACCCCTCCCACTCCACATATCAAGACAGCACCTCCACATATCAAAACAAACATCTTATATGACTGGACTAAAAATACAGAATTGCACCAATGATTAGAGGGTTACACATGCATCATAACTCAAATATTCTATGTATGTGTTTCTTCCATGGCTATATCACAAGATATCCTCCTGTAAGCTACAGATAACCTAAAAGCCTGAAATAATACTTCTAAATCACTTCTGCCAAACAATGCCACAGCCAACAAAAATGTTTCTCATAATTTCACTTCTGTGTTATTGAAAATTTATATCATTACTTCAAGAAAACATGATTTAATGCACACGTGATAAACTGCCTGTGTATTTGCTGAAGATACTTCACTCCCAAAATAAAACATGCCAGAATAGCTAGGCTGGTTTACTGTATGAACACATTAATGTTTACATTTCAGTTTCAAACATAATTCAAAAGTGATATGTCTTAGAAATGGAGGGGGTGATATCAATTGATGATGGCTTGTCTGCGCAGAAGATGAGGTACTTTGGGGTTGGGAACCTATTTATTAAACCCAAGCTTAGTACTCACTTATTCTTGAATAAGTGTCTCTGTCGTACTGAAGAGCAATTCTTAAGCTACATCGTCAACCAGGGATGCATGGCAGACAGCTTATTAAGGGGCATGTTTAAATTGTTACCGCACTTTAAAAATCAAAGGGTGTCAATCCATAGTCATAGGTGGGAGGGGGGCGGGGGACATAATATGTTTGAAAAATTTTCTAACCCCGAGGTTCTAGCAGTTATAGACATTAGAGGATTAAGCAAGATCTCCGGTAATGTGCATGACCAAATTCATTTTCTTTGGCAGCGAAAGGATTCTCTTGGTCGCTGGATAAATGAATTTCGGAAGAAAGCTGAATTTTCAAAAGTATACCAATACAAAGGGTGTAGCCAGGTTGTAACTTTTTTAAGGGGCGAATATGCCAACTGTTTAGGCTTTGTACATTCAGCGTGGGATCTAGGGGCCGTCAAAGAGCCCTAGTGGGGTACAGGAGTAAAGCCCCTTTAAGCTATGCATTTTTGGTGGACTAGAGGGTGCCTAAAAATTGTCTAATATTGTATTTGATCATGCTATATATCAGATCAAAGTAAGATGTAAAATCATATTGAAAATGATAACCAGAAAACAAAAATGTTTAGTGGTTCCTTTCGTTATTGGTTGATTTTCAAGTTTTACATTAAACCCCACCTACTCATTGATATGTGACATCACCATTAATCTACAGACCATGGGACATCAATGACATGAATGCAACTTATCATTCTTAAGATACCGTGTTTACAAGCTCTTTTTAGCAAAATCATGTTAAGCCCCGCCCACAACGCATATTGATGATTTTTCAACGTTTTAAAACCACAAACACATACACACTAGCTAACATCATAAATATATCAAATATGAAGAAAAAACTGGACAAGTGGTTGTTAAAAACAAGCATTTCAAGATTTTACATTAAGCCCCGCCCACTAATTAATATAATTATAAAACAATAGGGCACATTTACAGAGTATGGCCTACCTAAACACAATGTGTCGTTCTGGAGATTTTGTGTTTATGAGCTATATACGAGCAAAATCACATTCAGTACCGCCCACAACGTATACTAATAAGGTTCAAATTTTTAAGACAATAAGCATGTGGACACTACCTAACAATATTACTATGCCAAATATAAAACAAAATGGACAAGCAGTTGTTGAAATATGAACATTTATACATTTTTACATTAGGCCCCGCTAACTCATTAATATGAATGACATCACCGCCCAAATTAATAGGGTAACATCTGCAGACCATGCACTACTACCTGTGCATCACATATGACATAAATTCAACGTGTCGTTTTGGAGATTCCATGTTTACTAGCTCTATTTGGCAAAACCACAGTAAGTCCCACCCACTATGCATATCAATGATTCAACATTTTATACCATGAGCACGTGGACACTAGCTAACAACAGTATTAGACCAAATATGAAACAAAACGGTCAAATGGTTCTTAAAATACAAGCATTTCAAAAAAAACATATTAAGCCTCACCCGCTCATTACATGACATCAACAACAAAAGCAATAGGGTTTATCTTTGACCATGGGCTATCTGTGTACCACATATGACATAAATCCAAGGTACCGTTCTTGAGATATCATGTTTACAAACCAGAATTAACACACACACAATATGCATTGCATTGCATGCATGCATGCATGCATGCATGCATGCATGCATACATACATACATACATACATACATACATACATACATACATACATACATACATACATACATACATACATACATACATACATACGCGTGCGTATGCATACATACATATGTACATACATACATACAAACAAACAAAACATACATACATACATACATACATGCATACATACATACGTATATACATACATACATACATACATACAAACAAACAAAACCTGGCCTGGATCTGGTCCCTAGCAACTATGGACTGGTATCAAAGCTGCCATTACTATCAAAAGTGCTGGAAAAGGCAGTTCTTTCACAGTTTAACAGCAGACCATTGCTGACCTGATTACCATTCTGCCTATCACAGCAGTTACAGTTGCAAGACTGCACTTGTGAAATTGATGAATGACATCTTGTGGAATATGGAGAACCAAAAGGTGACGCTTTTATTAGCTACCGACCTTAGCACGGCCTTCGATACCGTGGACCATGCCATTTTATTAAAGGTCCTGTTTGCAAAGTATGGTCTAAGGGGGAAGGCGTTGTACTGGTTCAAGAACTATTTACGACCTAGGGACTGTATTATCAATTTTGTTGAAAAGTATTCAAGTCACCATATGCTTGAATTCACAGTCCACAAGGGAGCTGTACTTTGTACTCGAGTTATGCAAGTACACTGCAAGAGGTAATTCCTGATGGAGTTGATCTACATGCTTTCGCAGATGATGATACCTTTAAGTTGGCCTACAATCCTAATACTACATTATTACTCCATCCATATCCTTGAAAATCTGTGTACAGATATTAAACAATGGATAAACGCAACAGGCTGAAAAAGAATTCATTTAAAACGGAGTTTGTTCAAGTGGGATCCAGAAGGCAAATATCAAAATGCAAAATTGATGTAATCAATATTAATAGGGATTACGTTAGAAAATCAAATCAAATGAAAAACCTTAAAACTTGGGTAGATGGTCTCTCAAGAGACACATTGCAGAAAAATGTAAAATTGCAATGTGGGACATATACAAAATCAAACAAATTCGCCAGTGCCTTGCCCCACACTAATGTCTGGGTAGTACTGTCACACATAGACTATCTAAATGCAATCTTTATAGGACTTTCAGAGTGTGAATTGAACAAACTTCAGAGGGTACAAAATATTGCAGCCAAAACAGTTCTGGACAAACAAAAATATCATAACAGTAAGGAATGCCTCAAAATCTTACACTGGCTTCCAGTCAAATTGAGAATCCAGCATAAGGTACTTACCTTAGTGTACAAGTGTGTAAATAACCAGACACCAATTACTTGAAGGATCTATATTATAATAGATGGAACACCAAGTCTACTACCTCATATAAACAGTTATTTGTACCATTTACCAAATGTAACATTTTTGCTGGTCGTTATTTCGGTGTAATGGGACCGACATGATGGAATAACCTACCAGATAATATTAAACTTGCTCAGTCGGTAAACGTTTTAAGCATCATTTCAAAACTTACCTTTCAATCAATTTTAGTGGTATCTCCTGTTTTGTTTGTTTTGTATGTGTTGGTCCCATTGCGCTGGGTTCTTGTTTTGTCATTGTGTTGATGTTTTATTTGTTAAGCACCCTGAAGATTGCCAGATCGAAGTGTGCACTATATAAATTTATGGATTAGGATTACATACATACATACTGTACATTGCCCCCTTCCCCCCCTCCTTTTATCCGGCTATATGCCTGACAAGTGCATAATCAGGTTTTAATTTAGGGGGACAGAAGTGCCAGCTGTATACGTTTTGCGCATTAGGCGTGGGGTCTAGGGGCCTGTTCAATTACCCCTAGGGGGTCCAGGGGGGCAAAGACCACTAGGGACCCTTCTTGCCCCAGTTATGCATTTTGGTGGAGTGTTTTGGGGAAGAGGGGGTGTGGGCTGGCTACGCACCTGTAAACAAGTTTTAACATTTTCAAACAAATTGATATCAAACTGATCATCTTTCTGTCATGACCATATCGTGCATTACTGAGTTATCAACCAGGACATAAATGCATGTTGTCATTACTCAGACACTGTACTCTTGTATTTACTTGTACAGTTGTTGTAGGCATAGCGCTCTACACATGGTATAGAAACGTTACGCTTCATAGACAGCGCGCGCTGTAAAACACCAAAGTGATTTGTTGTGATGATGTCATAATTCTTTCATAGATCTCATCAATGACATCAAATTTTGAGTCTCTGTATAGCCTTGTTGACTGACTGAACCCCACAATTTTGTCACATACGGCATGGTATAGTTGCATCAAATTAAAATATTGGAATATGCAAAAAGTGAGGGCACATTTGGTATTGTGTCCCCCATCTCAAAAAGTGGGGAGGGGGCACAAGTCCCTCATCTCCCCAGGATGACCCCATGCTAAAAACCCTCAATTTCAGAGCAAAAACATTCAGCTTTGTACCCCCCTCCCTCCCTATCCCCATATAAGTATGTACCTGTCCTCTACCTGCTTCAGATTTTCTTTTCAAGTTTCTGTTTAATTTCAAAATGTTGAGTGTGAGATGAGCAAGAGACCAAAATGTACAAGCACCAAATAATAGCTTTCCAACAGAAAATGTACAGATATCCCCCTCACACTTTTATGATCATCAATTTCCAGTTTATATAGTTTTGAATACATTTATCAGCCCAAAGGCATGTTTTTATCAATTGTCATTAATATTATCAGTCAAGATATCAACTGTAAGTTCATTTTAAAAATACTAATAAAGAATGAAATGTTGCTCATCAACACTCATGTATCATCTAATATACAAGGTGTAAAACATACTCAGCAACTAAACCACTAAATAAGGCTGATCTACTAAATTTGAATTTTTTTCTGAATTGTCTGTAACTATTAACTAATCAAACTCATGCAGCTGAAAATTTTTAGCACTTGCTTGGTCAGAAATTAGAAATGATTTGTTTGGTGTTTAGGGGCCGATTCCTGATGATATTATTTGTTTGGTGTTTATGGGCCGATTCCTGATGATATGATTTGTTTGGTGTTGCCAATTCCTGATGATATTATTTGTTTGGTGTTTAGGGGCCAATTCCTGATAATATTACTTGTTTGGTGTTTAGGGGCCGATTCCTGATGATATGATTTGTTTGGTGTTGCCAATTCCTGATGATATTGTTTGTTTGGTGTTTAGGGGCCGATTCCTGATTCAATTACTAAGCTCTTGAAATATGTCATGCTAATGCTAGAATGCTTTGTCATTTATGAACATGTTGTTTTCTGACAAAGTTGACAATATTAAATGTGTTAATACCCTGATTTGTAGGCCAATATCCAGTCACCTGCCCTCCCCTGCTCATTGGCCCATTAGGAAGATAAAAGTGACAGTATCAGATTCACAGAGTTAAATTTCAGCCTCACCCTCAATAATAATGATACATTGATTTAGAGCTATTGGCCTCAAAGCACTTAATCTTTTTGTGCCATAGTCTCACAATATGAAAACTTCTCCAAGGACTCTTTTCAACAATGCATCCACTGCAGCAGTAGTTGTTACACCAATCAGGTACTAAGCATGTACCAATCCAAAAGAGAGTAAACATACATATTAGGCTTGCATGGTCTACCACGGTTTTGTAACTCAAACTGGTTTCGGTCTAATACATGTTTTATTAAAAACCGAAAAACCAGAAGTACCGAAAAAACCAAAACACTGGAAGAAGAAAAAATCCAAAAAGATGGTAAAAATTGGTTTTATTTCAGTAAAAAGAAAGTTGATGATTTGTGTAAGAATGTATTTTGAAGTATCTTTTGATATATTTGTGAAAATATGTGATAATATGTGATATTTATGCAGATTAAATCAATAATACGATTAAGAAATGATAATGTTTGGAAATGCATCATTACATGTACCTGTAATAACAGGCTTGAATCCGCTCAATAATGTCTCTTCTTTCTGGGCTAATATTTTCCACGAACACAGCAACTGTACCTTCATTTTTTTATAATCCTGTTTATTTTAAGTCCTTAACATTATCTCCCGAGTCCTTATGTCTTGTAAAATACTTTGTTAATCCATCATAAATCCTGGCGATAACAATTTTGCAAATCGCAAGACCATTCACTCCATTCACTCCTGACTTCTGCACGTAGTAACTCGGAAAGTCCCGTCATTGGTCAAAAAGTTAAACTTTATTCCCACTGTATGTAAATCAGCACAAGGGGTGATTTTTCCCACGCACCAGTATTAACAACAAGTTAGTGGGATTTGTATCTTTTTCACTATGGGACGATCATTTGTTCCTTGACGCTGTGTATCATATTTTCGAAAGTTTTTAAAATTTGGATCTGGGAAAACCTGTCGCTATGATTAGCATGGTTTTAGAGGAGTGAAACTGTGTGATCGTTATGGAATAACACGATGCAAAATGAAGATAGATTATCCCCAAGTAATCAGTATCACTTTATATGATTCACAATTAAAACGCAAGAGAAAACGGCCATTCATTCCTTCAAAAAGTTTATATTCCTTACCAATCTCATTTTCATGTGTAAAATATGCTTTTAAACAACTGTCCTTGTCAAAATTGTTCAGATTTTAAAAGAACGGAGGATTTCATGCATTTTGTTTTAAAAAATGTCTTCCGTTCCCTTGTAATTATGTTTACTCATAATAGCACTATAGCTATGGAATCTTCTGTTCTAATCACATGTGTATGTAATTGACACATGGCACATGTGATTTGCTTGGGGGTACAAGCTCAAATGATTTCAATGGTTTGAAGTGGATGGAGTTAATATGTTTTTTGCAGACCCGTTAGGTGATAGCCAGTTGGTATGCATAAATTAATAATATTATCTCTGCATTCTGCTCTGCATATCATTTTACATGTAGAAAAGTAAAATCAGCACCATTTGAGGGTCAAATGGGGGTAATAAAATCACTTTAAATGCAAACATTATTAAAGTTTATTAATACATTTTATTTATCAATGTCTCCATTATCATTTTCAACATTTACAGAATATACTGTGATACAAACATCGTTAGCTGCTATCATATAACACTTGCATGTAGTGACTGCAATGAACTTTAAGTTTAGGAATTGTTTACATTACGGGTGGGTGTTAAAACCGTTTTTGTTTTTCCGGTTAAAACCAGTTTTGTTTTGAAACTTGAGATCAACTTCACTAACTGCATGACTTCCATCCTGCAGATTTTCTGAGCCATAAGTGTAGCAGGGGTGCAGGGGCGGGATAATTAATTGGTTCCTTAACACTAGAAAGAAAACTAGGCAGTGGAGCCTCCTCTGAGAGGATTTCACCTGCCCGGTTGGGAAACCAAATTGGAAAAATATTAACATAAAATTGAGAAAGAGAAAAAATTGTTATATTGAACAAAAATTTGGTAAAATTATTTGGAATTTGGGTGAAATTTTGCAACATTTCCAAAAAATAGAGAAAAATTTACTGAAAATTTCCCGATTAACAGCAATGTTTCACAGAAACTTATTTACATAACCAGTGCAATTTTCCGCTTTAAACTAGTTTTTTTTTTTTATCTTCTCCCACCCCCCACATTACCCTTCTCAAGCCTCTATCCAAAAGTATGTAAAGGAAAAAATAAATTATAACATAATAGCATTAGGTTGCAAAACGTTTACAAAATTTAAAAAAAATACCACAAAAAATGACTATATTCATTCAGGCAAAATTACATTCCCCACACAAAATGCTTTAAGTGTATCCCTACGCAGGGGTGGCAGAGCTGGGGAGATGGAAGGGGTTGCAGATGAACATGTGTTATCACGTTACTCAACCTCACAGCCAATATTATCACATGTCACCTGACCTCAATAGCCTCCCTAATATTTTGAATGCTACACCGCCCCTGCTATGTATTAATTCAGCAACCTTCCACCAATTATCTAAGCAGTGGCAGATCTAGGATTTGTAAAAGGGGGGTGGTAAGGAAGAGCATGAAGGGGTGATTTGAAGTTGTAGGAAGATATTGCCATGCAAGCGCAAATCAGAGCATAAAGCACGAGGCGTTGGGTGTGGGGTTCAGGGGCCCGCTAAAGGGCCCCTGGTGGAGTCCAGGAGCAAAACCCTGGTGGAGGTCCAGGGGTAACCCCGGAGCTCCTGGAATATTTAATATTTCAGGGTTTAAATTGGCCACAAAATAACTCAAAACATGCTTAATGTTCAAACACATTTACTCTTGATTTGTCAAAAGTGTGGGATGTATAACTCCCCCTCCCTCCCTTGATCTACGCCCATGGTGGCCGAGGTGTAGGATTTCATTAATTATTAAAAGACTAAGCTCCTATCTATAACCGTGGATGTAAGATCCCTGCGTGAAAGGGGAGGATGTCCTACATCTTTCTAATTTCCCCCAAAATATCCAAAGTTTGTTGTTTAGAATACCACTTTTTTCTGGGAGGATCATCCATGAGTTGATATAAAACCAAGTTCGGTCTGTACTTTGCTTATGTTTACATTTAGCTAGCTCTGCGATCTGCTGTGATTAACAAGCCCTACAGTATGTTCGTACTTAATGACATGCGCGCATACTTGCAATTGGTAAAAAGAAGCACTAAAGTAATAGAACATCTATTCTAAGTCTATGTATAAACGAAACGTAATTTTAACCATTGGTGTTCACTTTACCAGTTCGCCTCACATGATTTTGATTAATTCACACTAAAAGATATAATTACAAAATTCTTATTGCTCAGGAAATATTATATGCGAGTAGGTGTATGAAACTATTGCATAATATTTTTTTTTTGACTGGAAAAGGGGGGTAGCTAGCAACCCTAGTCATCCCCCCCCCCCTTCCCCTCCCCGAATCCACCCATGCTAAGTAGCATATTACTCACTCAGCGAATGAAAACAGAAATTCTATACCTTATATACAATTTTTCATTGTTCCAGTTCCAGGCAGTTACTTGAAATTCCCAATCTATTTTCAACTTTACATTCTTGATTATACAAAACAAAATCATTCCCATGAAATGGCTACATTATGCAGTCATACCCATGGAGTCATACAAGCAATACGGCAAGTATTACTGCAAGCATTATGGCAAGCATTACTTGAGGACAATGTGTGTATTTTAAGACAAAAAAAACATCGTAAATACCTGCCATTTTTGTAGCTGTGAAGAAAAAGATCACAGATTCAACAATTCTTCAACATGACTCTGTCCCTCATTATCTCCACCCTGTCCCCCTTTTTGCAAACCCTCTACATTTTGTTAAATTAAATAACCGTGGATGTAAGTCCCTGCGTGAAAGGTGAGGATGTCCTACATCTTTCTAATTCCCCCCAAAATATCCAGTTTGTTGTTTAGAACACCACTTTTTTCTGGGAGGATCATCCATGAGTTAATATAAAACCAAGTTCTGTCTGTACTTTGCTTATGTTTACGTTTAGCTAGCTCTGCGATCTGCTGTGATTAACAAGCCCTATGTACGTACTTAATGACATGCACGCATACTTGCAATTGGTAAAAGAAGCACTAAAGTAATAGCATATCTATTCTAAGTCTATGTATAAACGAAAAGTAATTTTAACCATTGGTGTTCACTTTACCAGTTCGCCTCAGTTCCAGTCAGTTACTTGAAATTCCCTAATCTATTTCTAACTTTACATTCTTGATTATACAAAACAAAATCATTCCCATGAAATGGCTACATTATGCAGTCATACCATGGAGTCATACAAGCAATATGGCAAGCAATACGCAAGCATTACTTGAGGACAATGTGTGTATTTCAAAACAAAACAAACATCGTAAATACCTGCCATTTTTGTAGCTGTGAAGAAAAAGATCACAGATTCAACAATTCTTCAACATGACTTGCACGCAATTAGTTTGAATAAAAAGAAAGGTGAACATGCTAAACAAACTAACTGTTAAAGGTGTATGGACAGGTAGAGGTAGCATTGCGGAATTGATTTAAAATCAACTAAAGAACATGAAAAAACAAAAGATGTCATCAAAATCAGTTAGAAATTGGCCATTTTACAGTTTTTTGAAGGATTTTAAAAATTGGCCATTTTACAGTTTTTTGAAGGATTCTATGCAAATCTGGACAAATATGTAAATTTTCCAGTTGCTCTTGTGATGTATTTACTATCTTTGAACAAGCGTAGATAATTGTACTGAAGAGGATTTGATCTCCCCATCCACCCGCAAGTTGGAGATGGCATTTTAAACATTTTCAAGGTCTCAAATTAAAGGAAGAAATATAAATGTTTGCTTTGGTTTGTTGATGTTTAACGGCACAGCAAATATAAAGAAATGTTAAGAAAACAAAAGCATTTTGAGGTGTTTCCTGTTCATACATCACATTTTTTCAATGTGTTAAAAAAGTCAAACTGATTACTCATAACTAAAAACTACACATGCTGTTTGCAAGATTCAAAGACAATCAAGCTCAAGACTATTCAATCTGATGCTCATATTTGTCAGTGAACGGCAAAACAGAAACCTCTTGTACCTGTCCATACATGTAGACCTTTAATTTCTGGTCAAGTGCTTTGTAAGTTATGTCTTGAAGGTCATCCAACTTGAATGACCATAAGGTGGCCATCAATAATGCCAGCATATGTGGGGAAGGGGGGAGGGGATGTCATCGCCCACCCCTGCACATGAAATGTCCAAATTTAAAAGATGGCTTTAATTTTTGTTCTGTCGACACCACTAGGTTCCTTAACGTAAATGTGCCAATTTGTTTACATTCCTTTAGATATCTCAAAAAGGTGAGTTAAGTATTCTGCAGACAAATTAATCATTCCTGCTACAGAGCAGACCAGGTTTGAATGATCACCACCCACCTGGCAAACATACATACAAGCTATTTCAGATCATTAGGATCCAACATACATACAAGCTATATCAGATCATTAGGATCCAACATACATACAAGCTACATCAGATCATTAGGATCCTATCATGCTAATTAATGATCAAATCATTGGTGTCCTGGTTAGCTTCAATTTATCACCCATAAAGAATATTTAATGAGCCATATGGGATTGCCACTCTAGTCAAATTTTTTTAGCTATTACTGTATCTTGATACACGTTTGGCACAGTCGGACCATGGAGGTACCACTTTACAGGTACCTCCTATGGTTGCACCATACTTGTTTGCCTATGTAGCACCTAAGTTAAATACCTAATGAGGTGATGATATGTATAGCAAACCTAAATGCATGCCGTTGTTTCATTGGTGGAACCATGCAGGGATTAAATAACAAATCCCTTGTTGGTGAAACAAACAATGATGATATCATGAAATGAAATGAGCTCTTTAAACAAAATTTTTGATGGTTATAGTTTCTTTTTGTAGAAAACCTAACATTCTGATGAAAAAGGTAATGGATTCAGTAGCATTCCTCACAATTCCTTTAGTTTTGGTCCCTCCACCTTGCCCCTATTTCCCTCCACCTTGCCCCTATTTCCCTCCACCTTGCCCTATTTCCCTCCACCTTGCCCCTATTTCCCTCCACCTGCCCACCTTGCCCCTATTTCCCTCCACCTTGCCCCTATTTCCCTCCACCTTGCCCCTATTTCCTCCACCTTGCCCCTATTTCCTCACCTTGCCCCTATTTCCCTCCACCTTGCCAACCTTGCCCCTATTTCCCTCCACCTTACCCCTATTTCCCTCCACTCTGTCCCTCATTATCTCCACCCTGTCCCCCTTTTTGCAAACCCTCTACATTTTGTTGAATTGATCCATCACAATTTTTACCATCTCCTCCTTATCTTTGCATAACAAATGAGAATGTGAAATAGTTTCCAATAATGCAACACTTCCCTAAATATCCCACACCTAGAGATTTGGGAGCAAAGACCACACTGCAGTTGCCTGCAGCACAAGAATTGTTACTGACAAAAGCAGTAATTACAGTGCAGGCCAATTCACATTAGTATCACAACAAACAGTGTATAGTACCCAAAATGATTGTTTGTTTACAAAAAAAGATGACCATGCATGTCTCTTTTGTTAATTGACCTTAATAACTGACTTGACCAGATAGTCTGGGATTACGACTTCATTCTGTCTTGAAAGGTAGAAAGATTTTAACTGTTAGAAGGAAACATTGTTTGGGAACAAAGGGAGGGGGAAGGGGGGGAAGGGGGAGGACTGTTAACAAAGTGCCTCTATTGGAAATGAAAAGTGTCCCTTTTAAAGATGAAAAGTGCCCCTCAATTATGTCCCAATAGTAGGAAACTGGTGACTTTTGTCAGTCCCATGTGCGGGAGGAATGTGGCCCCATTGAAAAGTGCCTCTTTCTAAAAATAAAGTGCCCCTTTTACATTACTTTGTTGTTTTGGGCTCACTTATTTTATCTACAGATTGGGATGGGGACATGTTTATGACTTATAAAGTGTCCCTAAGCGGTCATGCCCACCCCCTCCTCCTACAGGGCATACTAGTAAAACGAACATCTACAATGCGCATTGTACATATGCATTACAGTCAGTTCAATTGCAAAATTCCTTAGCTTTTCTTAAAGGGGCAAAATTTCAACCAACTCTCCCTCTTTAAGCGGTCTATAAAGGTAGTTCATAAACATCAACATCAGATAGTATCTGTTTTATAACATTAAATTCAGAGTATAACCGATAAACCAGGGCCGGGTTTGGCAATGGGCAACATGGGCAGTTGCACATGGGCCTCCACAACCAGGACCTTCACATATTTCATGAAAAAAAATTGTAAAGGAAAATGTGGTAGCAACCTGTTAATTTGCATTGGTAGGAGTGGTAGCAACTTCTTCATTTGTAGTAAAACTTGAACAGGCAAACAGGCTTACAAAATAAAAAATCTTGAACATAAATTTACTTCAAAAATCACAAAATACTGCACCATTTTGCATCTAATCACCCTTAATTATTCCAAAAAATTCCAAAGGAGTACACCCCTTTCCATAGACCTCTCCACCAGGATGGCGGTCATTAGAGTAGCGTGAGCCTCCACTCCTGAAGTTGCCCATGGGCCTCCACATGTCGAAATCCGGCCCTGCGATAAACGTCTCACCTCATCTAAGATTTAGAAATATAAACCTATAGTAACTTTGGTGTGCCCCTTATGGTGACCAAATTTTTGTTGGTTTCTTTGAGTTTCTGGTAAGCAACTCACTACAATGATTCTCAGGACAAAGCGACATATCCATATTTGGTTGTCCTTCTCGGTCCACAGACAGCAGAGATGAATTGTCCACTTCTTCCAAATGAGCATTTTGTCACTCATCGTAGGTCCATCTCACTTGATATAACCAAAGATGTAGGAATGATGGACGGATTATGAACCATGAAGTAGCTGGTAGCCCCATGATTGAATAAGAGACTGCATTAATCAATCTAATCTTAGTAGCACTTAGCATCATGGACATAGCTAAACAAACAAGGCCCATCTATCAGATCTAAGATAAACATTGATAATAAGCTTGAAGTGACCAGTGATGGATAACAATGAATGAATATTCATCTATCACCTCTTCACATGTTACACCTCCCTGCTGGAAATTCCAGTTCAACTGGGGTGAACCGGGTTTTTTCCCAACTAGGTTAATACGGAAATTGGAACAAATGGGTTAAACTAGGTTGAACTGGGTTGAACTAGGTTATCTACTTTGCCCTATTTGAACCCAGTTTAAACCCAGTTTAACCTAGTTCAAACCCAGTTCATTCAAATGGCTTCAACTTGAATTTACAGCAGGGCTAGCACAATGATTCCTTTTAGCAGCAAATTCAGACTACAACAGTTTCTAAAGATTATATTAAAATGCTTATTTGGTTATCAGGTTCTTCCTAACAAAATGTTTGCAGTAACACAAAATGCTTAACCACAAAATGCTTTAGTAACACAAAATTTGTCACTAATTTTTCCAACTTTATGAAAAGGTAAGTTAGCATAGCATAGCATAGCAAGGTTTAACATCCCGAAAGCATCCAGTGCTGGACATTATACCGAAACGGCCACGGCCTTTGATAACCAGTTGTGAACTCACTGGATGCAGACCCACCGGGATTCGAATCGGGATTTAAAGACATAACGAAGATGTTTTGTTTTTCAAAGTTGTCTATAGATAACTTCTAGAATATTGATTGCTGACATAATCAAGCTAAAAACAAAGCATTCTGGGTCGGATGTGTGTAGCCTATAGCAGAGGATAAACATTCCAAGTCGGCTGTGCCTCTTGTGTAGCCTATAGCAGAGAATTAACATTCCGAGTCGGCTGTGAGTAGCCTATAGCAGAGGATTAAGAAACAATACATTTACAATGAAAAATGAAGAACTATATGACATCACCAATTTCTTATTTCCTTGAATACTTCATTTTGACGTTTAAGCTGGGATTTTGTACTACTTTCATGCCTTTGATATTTTTCGGCTTTTTTCATGAATTTCCATAAATTTTAAAGCAAGTGATTTATCTCATTATTCATATACCTTTAAGGTATATGTACATCTGTTACAAGATTTTTTTAATAGTTTGTTTCAATTTAAAGATACAGTGGTATATGATTATACCATGTTACCATGGAAACATTGTTCTGTTAATCTTTGTTGTATTTTATAATGTTTGCATTAATAGAAATAGTTTACAGAGTAGCATTTGCCCGAGGGTTAAGCTTTAGGATTTTTGCATTACTGCAAATCTATTTTGCAACTTTACATTGTGTGAATATAACAATATATACTAAATGCAGGAGATACAAAATCTATGGATAATGAATCTTGTTGCATAATGCATCACAAGTTGTATGGGGAATATCTAATTACTGATATAATGGTTTACTTACACATAGATGCATGCAATTTTACAATTTTCACCCCTTGTACATTCAATTGCAGTACTTAAATACCGGTGGATCCAGGGGGTTGGGGGGTCCAGACTCCCCTTTTGGAATTTTCACAATAATAATTTGTAACACTAAAGCCATACATTTTCACTCACCTAGCCCATGTAATCGTTAGCAGTGTTACATTTTGTTGAAAAATGTAATTACATACACTCTTTGTATTTTTTTAATGCTGCGGATTGATATTCATTCAATATCCTCATTGCAGCTATCAAGTCATTATTTGTTTTATGGTGGCTTAAAATTAGCTTAGCAATAAAAACATTTTTTTAAAGGTTCGGGGGCATCGTCCCCTCGACCCAATATGCGAACTACGTTTACATCACTAACTTCAAAATAAAATCTAAGATGACATTTCAATGATCTCGATTCGAGGGACCTCAGCCCTGCTGCAGACCCTTTTTGAAGACTGATACACATTTTTTTGACAAAATTGTCAATTTTTTAAATTCTTTCAAATTTGACTTCCTCATTTTTTCATGGAAATTGTTTTTTTTTTTCAAATTTGAAAATGGGAAACAGGAGTATTATGCCTAACGGGACAGGACGAAATGAAAGAGTTGTCAGGATTCAGGACCAGGTCTAATCTATTCAGATAACATCTGACTGTAGTATACGCTATAGCCTGATAGCCACTACAAGGCTGCTATACACAGTATAGCAAGTATTGCCTTGCAAGTTAATGCCTATTGTGGGAGGTGTTCTTAACAACTCCTTGGTTTATATCACCAGGTCTGATCAGGCCATTAGGTCAAGATCAGTTATAAAACTTTTTATAACAAACATATTATGTCCAATCTCCGTTAAAAGCGTTTAAATACTACAAGAAAATTTCAGAATATCAAAGAAAATTTCCCCCAAATGAAAAAAATTGCCTGAAAATCATAGAAAATTACCTAAATTTGAAACAAATTACCAGAGAATTGAAGCAAATTGCCCGAAAATCAAAGAAAATTACCCGAAATGAAACAATTGCAAGATAGTTTGCTAACAATTGGAAGAAAAATTTGGCGAATATCCAAGAAAACTTCTCAAAAATCTAAAAGTTACCAAAAATGAAAAAAATTCAAGAAAATTTCCCAGAAATAAAGGAAACTTAAGAAATTTAACAGAAAATCGAAGGAAAACTGCACAAGAATCGAAGAGATGATTGCCCGAAATAAAAGAAATTGAAAAAACATTCCCAAAAATTGGAAGAAAATTTTCAGAAAATCGAAGAACTGCCCAAAAATGAAAGAAATTGAAGAAAATTACCAAAAAATCATAAAACATATTGCCCAAAAATTAAAGAAAATTGTCCCGAAGAAATTAAGTTTTTGAAAATGAAACAAATTTGCCAAAAATCAAAAAGTTGCCCAAAATTGAAGAAATTGAACAAAAAATAATGAAAATTGTCAAAAAATCAAAGAGATGATTGCCCAAGAATGAAAGAATTTGAAGAAAATTACCCGAAAATCATACGACATTATCCGAAAATCAAAGATTATTGCCTGAAAATGAAAAAAATTCAAGTTTCCGGAAATAAAACAAATCGAAGAGAATTGCCCAAACTTGAAAGAACTTGAACAGAAAATAATCAAAAATTGGCAAAAAATCAAAGAGATGATTGCTCAAAATAAAAGAAATTGAAGAAACATTCCATAAAATTGGAAGAAAATTTAAAAATCAAAGAGAACTGCCTAAAAATGGAAGAAATTAAAGAAAATTAAAGAAAGTCATAGAACATTGCACAAAAATTGAAGAAAATGAAGGAAATAAAAGAAGTCTCCGAAAATGAAACAAATTTCCAAAAAATCGGAGAGAATTGCCCAAACTGCCAAAAATAAAAATAAATAACCAAAAGTGCCCGAAAATCGAAGAAAATTTGCCCAAAATTGAAGAAATTGAAGATAATTCTCTAAAATTGAAGATAATTTCCCAAAATTGAAGAGAATTGCCCAAAAATGAAAAAATTTGAAGAAAATTACACAAAAATCACAGAACAAAAAACAAAAAAAATTAAAGAAGTTTCCAAAAAGGGAAACAAATTTTCCAAAATCGAAGAGGATCGGCCAAATATGAAAGAAATTCAAGAAAATTACCTGAAAATTGAAGATAATTTGCCGAAAATCAAAATTTTTCTTATTTCACTATGAAGATGCATGCAAAGCCACCACCAAATTTGGGCAATATTTAACTTGATTCATTTTACAGTTTATTTAACTATAACATAGTGTATACCATGGTACCAGTACATATATCCCGCTATTTACATTTACATACGGAATACCCCCTCCCCACCCTCCACACCTACTGAATCCACCCCCACTTTTACTGTAGGGTTTTCTATTTCTGAAGTGATTGTTAAAAACTGCCCTAATGTTATATATAGTCATGTACAACCTATGATTTTTTTTATCTTTCTTTGCATCAGACCCTTCTCCTGAATTTATATGCCGGGTATATCGTACCTGTATGTTATCTTATGATACCCTTAAGCATTCTAACCACAAAATGTTATTATTTTCCAATGAGTTCCCTACAAACTGAAAAATATTTGGGCGGAAAACAATAAATGCTAAGTACATAGGTAATTTAGGGCCATTTTTATGACTTGACTTTGGATCACCCCTTTTCTAAAATTCTGGATCCGTCCTTGTTAATGGAACACATCCATACACCGTTAATGAAACACATCCATACACCGTTAATGAAACACATCCATACACCGTTAATGAAACACATCCATACACCGTTAATGAAACACATCCATAAACCGTTAATGAAACACATCCATACACCGTTAATGAAACACATCCATACACCATTAATGAAACACATCCATACACCGTTAATGAAACACATCCATACACCGTTAATGGAACACATCCATAAAGCATTAATGAAACACATCCATAAACCGTTAATGGAACACATCCATAAACCGTTAATGGAACACATCCATAAACCATTAATGGAACACATCCATAAAGCATCAATGGAACACATCCATAAACCGTTAATGGAACACATTCATAAAGCATCAATGGAACACATCCATAAACCGTTAATGGAACACATCCATACATTGTTAATGGAACACATCCATAAACCGTTAATGGAACACATCCATAAACCATTAATGGAACACATCCATAAAGCATCAATGGAACACATCCATAAACCGTTAATGGAACACATTCATAAAGCATTAATGGAACACATCCATAAACCGTTAATGGAACACATCCATACACCGTTAATGGAACACATCCATAAACCATTAATGGAACACATCCATAAAGCATCAATGGAACACATCCATAAACCGTTAATGGAACACATTCATAAAGCATTAATGGAACACATCCATAAACCGTTAATGGAACACATCCATAAACCGTTAATGGAACACATCCATACACCGTTAATGGAACACATCCATAAACCGTTAATGGAACACATCCATACACTGTTAATGGAACACATCCATAAACCGTTAATGGAACACATCTATAAACCATTAATGGAACACATCCATAAACCGTTAATGGAACACATCCATACACCGTTAATGGAACACATCCATACACTGTTAATGGAACACATCCTTACACCATTAATGGAACACATCCATACACCGTTAATGGAACACATCCATACACTGTTAATGGAACACATCCATAAACCGTAAATGGAACACATCCATACACCGTTAATGGAACACATCCATAAACCGTTAATGGAACACATCCATACACTGTTAATGGAACACATCCATAAACCGTTAATGGAACACATCCATACACTGTTAATGGAACACATCCATACACCGTTAATGGAACACATCCATAAACCGTTAATGGAACACATCCATACACTGTTAATGAAACACATCCATAAACCGTTAATGGAAAACATCCATTAACCGTTAATGGAACACATCCATACACTGTTAATAGAACACATGCATACACCGTTAACCTTTAAATGCATTTCACACATGAAGCTATCCAATGATGGACTGCAGCTTGAATAGTATTGGACTTTTTAAAACAAATTCGCAGGAGAAACGTTTATTGTGAAACCAGGGATGTCAAACCCATTCATATGATGTCACTCATAACAATGTAACATTTGACCACACACATCTTCATATCCACCAACTTGATCAATTTAGAACAACAATAAAGAATAACTTGCCTAGGACCATTAAATTCCAAGCCTCCATTTGACAGACACAACTTTATTTTCCTCTGAGTAATTACATAGCGGCCTAAATGAGGTAATCAAGGGAGTGAGCTAATTATTGTAGAAGGTTATGAAATATTCATTTGTTTCTTTTTTTTAAAGAAAAAGTAGGTGGGAATGTCATGTGAGATTGTTCGTATGTCTAAAAAGACCACATAATGTGAGCTACCATACACTCTTAGAAAAACAGGGTTCCAAAGAAGGCATGGTTCCAAAGAAGAGATGGTTCCAAAGGAGGGATGGTTCCACAGAAGACATGGTTCCAAAGAAGGGATGGTTCCAAAAAAAGGATGGTTCCAAAGAAGGCATGGTTCCAAAGAAGGCATGGTTCCAAAGAAGGTATGCTTCCAAAGAAGGTATGGTTCCAAAGAAGACATGGTTCTAAGAAGGGACGGTTCCAAAGAAGACAAGGTTCCAAAGAAGGCATGGTTACAAAGAAGGTATGGTTCCAAAGAAGGCATGGTTTCAAAGAAGGTATGATTTCAAAGAAGGTATGGTTTCAAAGAAGACATGGTTCTGAGAAGGGATGGTTTTAAAGAAGGGACAAAATAAGAACCCTTTTTTCTAAGAAACTCTTAGAAATACAGTAATCCTTGAAGAACCCGGGAAGCTTCTATATACAGGACAAGCTGGAACCCAATTTTCTTAAGAATGTAGATAACAAGTATAATATTATCTATATTGCGAACATTTTATGTCTACCTAAATGATAGAATTATCCGTGTTTTCTTGTCATTCTTATCATATAGCACTATCTTTCAAATGATGATAATTTGTTTTAGTATACACTTCAAACCTTCAATATTACCACATATTACTAATATTGACAACAGAATATCAACTTTTCTTGAAGACTTTTCCTTTATGATCAGTGCAATGATCCCATAATTTCCCATGAAGAAATCATTCCCCCCCCCCTCCCCCCACACACACCCAACAGAACAATGACAAACTTGGTAACTTGAGGAAAAATTAATAGTGGTGTTCGACAAATTCAGTAGCGATGCAGAGCAAACCAGAACCAAAAGGTTTTGTGGTTCCGATGCTGTTTTTCCATATGTTGATTAATTTGCAAGTTTCGTAAAAAGTGTCATGTCATTGCATATTATGAAATATTTGTTTCAGGATATTTATTCATAAAGCCATGACCACCATGCAAGATGCAGATCAATAAAATATACATACTGTACCTATTGACAACACTAGCATATGCATAATAATCAACTATGTTATCATAGCAAGTATGATGCAAAACAGACATATGGTTGCTCATGTATCATATTTGAAGAATTTTAGATTAAGCCCCACCTACTCATTAATATGCATGGTATCACCACCATAACCAATAAGGCAAATCCACAGACCATGGGCTATCTGTTATCACATATGACTTGAATCCAGTTTATCATTCTGTAGATACCGTGATTACAAGCTTTTTTTCAGCAAAATCATATTAAACCCGGCTTACTATTCATACTAATGAAATTCAACGTTTTTATACCATGAACATGTACACAATAGCAATTATCATGGCTGTACCAAATATGAAAGAAAAAGATATATGTGGATGTTATAATATGAGCATTTCACAATTTTACATTAAGCCCCGCCTACTCATTAATATGTATGACATCACCACCAAAAAACAGGGCACATCTACAAACCATGGGCTATCTGTGCATAACATGACTTGATTCCAGTTTATTGTTCTTTAGATATCGTGTTTACAAGCACTTTTCAACAAAATCATATTAAGCCCCGCCCACTATGCATACTGTATTAATGAAATTCAAAGTTTTTATACTATGACCATGTACTGTACACACTAGCAAACATCATAACTACCAAATATGATACAAAACATGTCTATGGTTGTTAAAATATAGGTTTTCAAGATTTTTACATTAAGCCCCGCCTACTGATTAATATGCATGACATCGCCACCAAAATCAATAGAAGACATTAATTAAAGTCAACACCACAATTTGTAGATTGTTAATGTCACACCAAAATGTACTAGAAATTGGACAAAATGGCAAATCATTTACGAGTTTATATGAGCAATCAAAACCCACCAGATATTCATTCAAGCCACAACGCTGCTCTTGCTCTAAATGAAAACATTCTCAAAAATCCTTTTTCCCCTTCTTTTAGTTTTGTGAACCACCCAAGTTTTCCCCCTTCTTTCACTTTTGTGAACCACCATAGTTTTCCCCCCTCCTTTCACTTTTGTGAACCACCATAGTTTTCCCCCCTTCTTTTACTTTTGTGAACCACCATAGTTTTCCCCCCTTCTTTAAGTTTTGTGAACCACCATAGTTTTCCCTTTTCTTTAAGTTTTGTGAACCACCATAGTGTGGTCTAAAATCTAGCCGTCTTTAAGTTTGAGAACCACCACAGTAAGACCTAGCATCCTTTTCCCCCTTCTTTAAGTTTTGAGATTCACTACAGTCAGGCCTAAAATCCCATTTCCCCTTCTTTGTTTTGAGAACCACCATTAGTAAGGCCTAAAATCCCTTTCCCCCTTTTTTTAATTTAAGAACCACCACAGTAAGGCCAAAAATCTTTTTTTTCCTTTTTTTTTTGCTTCCTCAAGATTAAGTATCAAGAGCAATTATAAAACAATTTAAACACTTCACTTCAATTTCAGACTGTTGCTTCCTTTTATTTTACTTACTCATGCTGTTTGTGCTATTTTACTCACTCATGCTGTTTGTGCTATTTTACTCACTCATGCTGTTTGTGCTATTTTACTCACTCATGCTGTTTGTGCTATTTTACTCACTCATGCTGTTTGTGCTATTTTACTCACTCATGCTGTTTATGCTATTTTACTCACTCATGCTGTTTATGCTATTTTACTCACTCATGCTGTTTGTGCTATTTTACTCACTCATGCACATGTTTGTGCTATTTTACTCACTCATGCTGTTTGTGCTATTTTACTTACTCATGCTGTTTGTGCTATTTTACTTACTCATGCACATGTTTGTGCTATTTTACTCACTCATGCTGTTTGTGCTATTTTACTCACTCATGCACATGTTTGTGCTATTTTACTCACTCATGCACATGTTTGTGCTATTTTACTCACTCATGCTGTTTGTGCTATTTTACTCACTCATGCACATGTTTGTGCTATTTTACTCACTCATGCTGTTTATGCTATTTTACTCACTCATGCTGTTTATGCTATTTTACTCACTCATGCTGTTTGTGCTATTTTACTCACTCATGCACATGTTTGTGCTATTTTACTCACTCATGCTGTTTGTGCTATTTTACTCACTCATGCACATGTTTGTGCTATTTTACTCACTCATGCACATGTTTGTGCTATTTTACTCACTCATGCTGTTTCTGCTATTTTACTCACTCATGCTGTTTCTGCTATTTTACTCACTCATGCTGTTTCTGCTATTTTACTCACTCATGCTGTTTCTGCTATTTGGGATGTTCTTTCCCTTGCCTGACTGTAAGGAAGGTCTTTTGAATAATTGTCCTTCATCACTATCGTTCTGTTAAACTAAGTGTCTTATGGGTCATGCAAAACACTGGAACTAAAAACAGGTAGCAGGAGTTTTAACTATTCGATGAGATCGCAAGTAAAAGAAACACCAAAACAATTATTATTTCAAATTCCTATGTTGCGGATACAATGATTCAGACAGAGCAAAACCTGTGACACAACTGAAACTTTCAAATCCAGGGGCTGCTTTGATATGCACCGCTGGTAAACAAACCCAGTACCCAACGCCTGCTGGTAAACAAACCCAGTACCCAATGCTATGCGGGCAAATACGCTAGCATTCAAGGCATCAATTAAACCAAACAGCCTGGCCAAAATAAATTCAAAGATTCAATTGATTAATGATTTAAACAATGAGATAAACTCTGGTGACTTTCTAACTTTGAAAGTCACCTTCTCATTAATTATAAAAAACATATTATCTCGTTACGCTGACACACTCGTTACAAAGAGGCAAGATGTAATCTCAAGTTCTTGTGGGTGGTGGGCTTCATTTCTCCGCAGTAACAGCAACATTAAACAGGCAAAAGTGGTTGCCACACCATGGATGTAGGGATTTTTACAAAGATAGGGATTTTTTAAGAAGAAAAACAAATGTCGCCCCTATTTTTGGCGAGATAGTGGCAGCAGAGGAGGCAAACAAATAACTTTTTATATATTGTTTTTATGTCTAATGTGAGAATCATGAGAGAGCTGTTATAGAACTCCCTGTTTTGATCCTGTTTTGATGCACTCAAGTCCTAAGGACAAAGGGTAACCTTGATGGACAAAATTGGTACTCAGATCTGTCAATTATAACAGAGCAAATAAACTGCCTCCATTTTGAATGACAGGTTTACACCTTATTTGAAACACCACTCCACAATTAACTAATCCCTTAATAAGATATGTGCATTTACAAGGATCTAAAGACTGTAGCCACTTCTTGAATCCAGATGTCCTTTCAAATATTAAAAACATTTAAGGTACTTGAAGTAGATAAACATAGAAAACTACAAAACTAGTTTTCAAAGAAAACAAATTCCAAATCAGCATGTATAATATTTACAATGAAATCTATCGAGGTCAGATCACCCCACCCTAAAAAGTCAAAACACTAATTAAGAAAAAACATATGTAGGCCTACAGATTAGGATGAATATATGATAGCAAGCTTAGAAACTTGACACAAAAGAAAAGCAATTAGCATGCCAATCTTGATCGATCCATCTATCCAATGATTTCCCTAACCCATCCTCTTTCTTCTCCATCACCAAGTCTTTCCTCTCTCCCACCTTCCACCAGCCCCTGCTCATGCATCAAGTTCACTTGATTAACCACACATCGCAAATGATGCAAATTCACTTGCTGCTCATCACATGTTTTCCACCCTGCCATCCCACCCTCTGTTCTGCATGTCCTATCCTATATTCCTCCCTACAGGAAATCATACATGAAATCCAGATACCATTCCACAACATAGCCCATATGCCATCACACATGCAATCAAGATGACATCTCACCATATGCCTTGCCACCCTGTCCAATATACCATGCCATTCTGTCCCACACGCCATCCCTCTTTGTCCCATATACCATGTTACCTTGTCCCACACCCCATCCCTCTCTGTTCCATATGCCATCCTACCCTGTCCCACATGCCATCCTTTCATGTACTACATGCCATCCCACCCTGTCCTACAGGCCATTCCATCCTATCCCACATGCCACCCCACCCTGTCCTAAAGGCCATTCCATCCTATAACCCATGCCATCCAACCTTGTCCCACATGCCATCCCAAACTGTCATAACTGCCATGACACTACCTTGTTATACATGCCACGCCATCCTGTCCCACATGATATTCCACCCTGTCCTATATGTCATGACATCCTGTCCCACATACCATGGTACCCTGCTGCACATGCCACCCTGTCCCACATTTCATACCATCATGTCCCCCATGACATCCCACCTTCATCCTAATTCATACATCTACCAATCATTCTACCATCATTCTGACATCCTGTTTATCTGCCATCCTCCATTCCTCAAGATTCCCCATTCACCTACCATCCCCATCACCTAACATCCCCCATTCATCTACCATCATCCATTCACTATACCAACCCACGTTTTGCCATCCATCATGCCAATATTGTGCCCTGACATCTACGACATGGCTACTCGAAGCACCCTCTCTAAATATTTCTTAAATAATGTGTATGCTGTGTCCGCTTAAATCATTCCTGAAATAAACTCTGTAAGTACAGTGTATGTATAATTGTACACTATATGTATAGAGTGTAAGGGCAGTAATGCCTAAATTTTTGGTGACCTTGAGATGTTCGTTTTTTTAAAGTGGAAAAACTGAACAGCACTGATGTAAAGGTGCAAATGTTTCATAGCTAATCTACCAAATGCACTCTTTTCATCATTCCAACCTTCACTATAACCTCCATGATCTATCTACCAAATCAGAATGAAAATTCAGTACAGATTAATTTGCAGATTATCATAAGTCTATTATGTGTCCAATATTCAAGCAAAGACCTTCTTTTTTTTTGCTATTCATTAGCAAGACAATTCATTACAAATTCCATTCAGTCATCAGATCTATTATTCAACTTTTTTTTTTACTATTCATTCGCAGGACACTTCATTATAAATTCTAATCAGTCGCCATTTCTATTTTATCAACTTTTTTTCGTCCCAGAAAAAATCCAGGACAAACGGATGGACGGACGGGCGAATGGACGTACGAACAAATAGTAAAAATGCTATATCCCCTCTTCGCCAACTTCGTTGGTAAGGGGATAAGAAATAACACATTTTCAGAAAGACTATTAAGTTGTTGTTTTTTGCAAACGATAAATGCCTGCAAACAAAATTGACTCCAACCAAAGTTTGTACATGGGATCCCCAGATGTTCAATAGGTCATTCAAGCTATTGTAATAAGAATTCACATGTCTGCGTGACGGTTCATTGTATTTCACATTGCAGCTGCTTGCTCATTAAGGTTGTATTAATTCCAATGTGCACCTCATGTTACATCCCTTCTTATCAAGTGTATCATTAACGATGTAAATTAATACAGTTCTATAGTTTCATAAAGATTTGATTACATTTCTCAATTTGACTGCAAAAAAAGAAGGTTTAATTAATCTTAAACTTCTTGTATCGTATCATGAAAATGAAATGTTAATTAGCAAAATGCTTAATAATTAATTACACTGGGGAGCAATTCTCAGAATAAATTACTGTTTGGTACTGAGCAGTTGTGATAGATAAAGATGCAATTGAACTAATTAGCAAATTCCCTATGATGGCTAGATCTAAGCACCTTTATGTTACACTTGTTTTTTTGACTTGAGCAGCTGTATTGCCAACCGTTACCTAGTAGTTAATAATCAGTGACAAAAAACAGGGTTGGATGGGTGGGTATTAAACACCTTTAGTCCTAATCAAAACATGGAATTAAGGGGACTTAGTGACAGCGTGTGTTTTGGGGCTGTGGAAGAAGGGGGACTTGTCACTCAGGTAGAAATCCATATTTGTTGTTGGATGTTGTCCCCCATGTGCATGCTCTGCTTACACTATCAATACTGTACTGTTGTGCTATAATAACTGAAGTCTGTGAAAGAGTTTTGTCTTATTTAATCAACCCAGGAAAGGTAAGCTTTACCTTATTCAATCAACCTAGGAAAGGTAAGCTTTACCTTAATCAACCCAGGAAAGGTATAAGCTTTACCTTATTCAATCAACCCAGGAAAGGTAAGCTTGACCTTATTCAATCAACCCAGGAAAGGTAAGCTTCACCTTATTCAATCAACCCAGGAAAGGTAAGCTTTACCTTATTCAATCAACCCAGGAAAGGTAAGCTTTACCTTATTCAATCAACCCAGGAAAGGTAAGCTTGACCTTATTCAATCAACCCAGGAAAGGTAAGCTTTACCTTATTCAATCAACCCAGGAAAGGTAAGCTTTACCTTATTCAATCAACCCAGGAAAGGTAAGCTTCACTTTATTCAATCAACCCAGAAAAGGTAAGCTTTACCTTATTCAATCAACCCAGGAAAGGTAAGCTTTACCTTATTCAATCAACCCAGGAGAGGTAACCTTACCTTATTCAATCAACCTAGGAAAGGTAATCTTTACCTTATTCAATCAACCCAGGAAAGGCAAGCTTTACCTTATTCAATCAACCCAGGAAAGGTAAGCTTTACCTTATTCAATCAACCCAGGAAAGGTAAGCTTTACCTTATTCAATCAACCCAGGAAAGGTAGGCTTTACCTTATTTAATCAACCCAGGAAAGGTAAGCTTTACCTGAGCCTTTAAGAGTGATCTTTGGCTGATGCGGATAAAAAAAATAATAATAAATGGGCGAGTTTCAAAGTGGGTGGATCTTAGTGTCCCTGGTGGGGCCTCAGGGCAAAATCCCAGGGAGCTTTGTGTTTTAGGGGTAAAAGTGGGGCATCTTCAAATAATTATTAGGTTTGAGGGTAAGGTCATCACAGGTATTCCCTCTTGACCTTAGGAAAATATATTTTTTACGGCCTAGCGAACTGGAAAATCATTAGCCTATTACAAGAGGCCCCCGATACATGGTCCTAAATAATGAAAAGTTACCAACTCTTGCGGTACAATGCAGTAGCAAAGTTTCTTTTTATATCAAATACGAACTCCATTTCAAATTTCTGGCTACGGGATTGTAATGGAGTAGAAACAAACACAATGGCAACATGAAATAGATAGACAGAGAGACAGAAATGAACTCACCGTCTCCTCCCTGAGCTTGCAGCCTCTGCAGCTGGTGCTGCTGCATCCTCCTCCTCTGCAATTCCACCAAGACCGTCCTATTAGTCAAAACAAACATGAATATTCATAAGACAACCACATAGCTTATTTCTTGATTTCATGGGTTAAATATTGCAGGTGGGATTTAAAGAAATTATATACAAAGCAAATACCTAGAGAAATAAACTTCTTCAGCTAGACGGGAAAACTTGTTCATTGAAGTATCACTACCTGCCCCTATGGGTCAAATCCTGGTATTTTATACTATAACTCTCTTAACCCTTACTCTCCCAGCGTCACGGTGACGGTGACGCTTACGATCCCTTTTCCAAAAAAATATTTGAGTACCTTCCCAAAATCCTATAGAGCTGCAAATAAGTTCATTCAAACCAGATTGAACAGATCTGTCATAATATGGTTATTTTGTTAGGGGGTTAGATTAAAAAAATTTGAGTAAAATCGTTACAAAAAAGTGCATTTTTTAAAAAAACGTTTAAAAAAAAAAAAAAAGAAGATTACGACGAATGTCATACATGAATATTTTTTCAATTCTTTTTTTTCCGGTAAAGTATAAAGATAGTTTGAATTGTTGGTTGCTACACGATTTTTACTTGTACTTGATCAATGTTTGTGTTTTTTTTAAGAAAATATTTTTGACCTTTTTTTATCAAAAAAATCATAAAAACCGGCCCAAATATTGTATTGGAATTTTTAAAATTTCTACGGGTGGAGGAGAAATAGATCGTTCAGACGAACTATTACAATAACAGATGCACCCCCTCTACTTGCCTAAAAGGTCTCTGATGATGACGTCAATTCGCGTCTTTTTTTCTTCTTTTTATTTTCTTTGCACATTCGATACAACAAAATGGCGAGATACAACGTTGAACGTGCCTTTCAACTCCTATGTTTTCTTCAGAATAATGATGATTCAGAGGGGTCGGAAGGTACTTCTGATGAAGAAGATGTACCAGAATTCGACCAGATTAAGGAAGAGGAGAATATAGAGCCTGCTGAGATGGATAGCGATCTGTTCCAAATTACGGAGTTGGTGAGTGTTTTCTTTCAAAAATAGCGAAAGTACTACATTGTAAATGTGTAGTAATAGAATAAGGCTTATAGAATTCTAATGATAAATTAGGGATTTTTTTGCTTGTTACGATAAACAAGTAAAAGGGACACTAAAATCACATATAAAAAAAGGATTTAGGTCCTTTCTATAATAGCCCAGATGAAACAAATGAAAGCTGAACCCCAATAATAACATTTCTAAATGGACTGAAATATATGTATTTCCCAATGGCAAAATTGTAAATTTAGGCCTACTGAAGTATGTGTATTCCCAATTTCACAAAATCCAAGTTCCATTATTTCAGGGGCCAAATCAAAATTTTATGGGGGAAAGTGGAGTAGGGGTCCCATGTTAGGGCAAAATACACATGTTGGGGGTGCCCCAGGCCCATTTAGAGGAAAATGCTTGTATATAGGCCTAGTACCAGTACATTATTTTGCTGCCCCATTTTTTGGAACCATGATCCTTTTCCCCTCCCCCTGGTTATGCCACTGTTGTGGTGATGACTAGATTGATAAAACAAACATTTTGGACCCCTGTATGTACCCCCGGGCTTCCCAGCTGTAAAAGTCTGTCCCCACGGTTACCACAAAATTGTGGGGCAGGTTGGAAACCACAATAGCATAATATGCGATAACATGTTATGCGTATGCTTGAAGAGGACAAGCCGCCCACAACTAGAAACCACAATAAGATGTTATGCGATAACATGTTATGCGTATGCTTGAAGAGGACGAGCCGCCCGCTACTTCCCAACCCAAGAGGAAGAGGGACAGACCGTTGAAGATGAGCCCAGGCCCCTTTTCCAGGCCTTCTGCTGCAGTCTCGCCACCATCACCACTCAACTGCAGCGGAAAAAGCTGCCTTCAAAACCAGGGAGGAAGAGCGGAACGCTCGGCTGCAGGAGGTACAACGGTCAAAGGTCATCCCTGCAGCCGATAAAGACTATCATCTGTGGGAAGTACTGGTGGAGAGTGACCGGGATCAACACGAGGTCTTCGGTAACTGGTTATGGGAGACCAAACTAAAGTAAGTTGAATGAATATAGTTGCAATTTTTTTTTTTTTTTTTTGAATTCTATTTGCAGCAACAAGGTATAGCCGAAGACTTTACAAATTTGGACCTTTTCGGCAAATATTTCTTATGAATTCCATGTGGAATGAACAGAAGTAAGTATCTAATAGATAATCAGCATAGTCTTTCAACATAAAAGTAGCTGTGAAGCTTGTAATGGCTGAAATTGGGTCAGAAATAATCAAAAAACAGTTTCGTGCATAATAAATGAGGTAAATGACCTAATTTGCATATTATTTGCATAATTTCTTATTTTATTTTTTGCAAATGATGATGTAAACATCTTGTTTTTCTGCATTCTATTAGTTTTGGACATCATAGAAGGGGAAAATGCAATATTTTGGAAAATTTAGTGCCATACACTATTAGATAGATTATTCACAGGATCGGGGGATAATTTTTAGGTCAAAATGTACCAAATTTTTCATATTTGCATCATTTTTTTCTTCTGATTCCTAAAAATCCATGAATAGTATCAAATGAAAGGTCTTTCCAAGGACGATTCAGAAATTCTATCCATATTTTTTTGCTATGTAGCCACAAGGCACAAGCGTGTCATAAAGATAGAATGTTTGGAGACCTTATATGCTAATTTAATAACCTAATTTGCATATTTGAATTCGGAAATATGCTCATATTTGGAAAGTTCAACATATTAGCTTTCATAAAAGTCGAACTTGTTTTGGTACAAATGGAACAGAAAGTGCTGAAAAAATCCTCTTTCCAAAAATTTCAGAAATAGCTTATTCTATTTTTAAAACCTTGGGAGAGTAAGTGTTAAACAGTGGCATAGGTAAGCATTGTTCATATTTACGCCTATATCTTAAGGTGATTTTTTGTATCTTAGTGTAATTTTACGACTTCAAAAGACAAGTTTTGTTTTGTTACTTTGCCCTCCTCCATGTGTCCACGTAAGATACCATGGAGACAGGTTTTCCTGAAGCATTGTGTGCCAATTTGCTGTTATATACTTGTTTGTTTATCACATCAAGGGTGTAGGTCAATTGTTTTAAGTGGGGGGATGAATTTTGTGGAAGGAATAGTTTGTCGCGTTAGTGGCAATGTGAGGGCTAAGCACTCACCGATAGGCATGGGGTCCAGGGTCCTGAATAAGGGCCCCTGGTGGGGTCCAGGGAAGCCCCGTGAAGCCCCAGTGGAGGCTCCTAAAATATTTAATATTTTAGGGCTAAAATTGGCCCCAAAATAACATCAAAAATGCTTAGGGTCCAAACACATTTACCTTAAAAGCCGTAGAAAGCAGTAGTAGGCCGTACTCTTAGGGTAAAATTCGAGTCCAAAATAATTAAAAGTCATTTTTCAATAACAAACAGGTTTATTGAACTTTAGCTTTCAAATGCGAAATAAATAATCCTTTCAATTTTCTTTGAGAAATCAATCAAGTTTATATACACATGTAAATCTAACCAGCTTTGTGCCATTATGTTTAAGAACTTGTCCCCCCCTTCCCCCCCCACTGTGCCATTATAATGTTTAAGAACTTGTCCCCTCCCATAACCCCCCCCCCCTCCACACACACACACGCCTCTCCTTGGTGGCCCGGGTAAAATATAACGGGTCATTGTGGTGATGAGCAAGTGCATCACTTGTCATAGAAATTAACTGCATCTTGTATCATTGCATGAAACACAAGAGCCCTTGAAATGTATCGTTAGTTTAGGGTCACATCAAGAAACTTTGTAAATCGGGAATTTACAAAGTTGTATCATGTGACATTAGTCAGGATAACTATCATATTGTGGTAATTGAGATGAAAGTATATATTTTCTTGATTTATGGTGTTTTGTGATATACTGTAATCATCATTCCCAATTTCTCAATCAAATAACAGAACTGGCAAAAAACATTTATTTTAGTAATGGAAAATTTGTGGCGGTATCATGGGCAAAAGTGGGGCCATAATTGTACATACCATTCCCCCTGTGATGCAGGAGGGGGGATACATACCCCCATCACCCCGGGATCTACGCCCTTGGTCATAGATAAATATAGTGTATGTGTTTTTATCCACCAATTGAGAAGTTCAAACTCTTGTTTCCATCAGTAGTTGAAAGTTAATCGGAGATACCCCTTTCAGATACCCCTTGAGGGCAAGGTACGGCATCCTCCAAGAATACCATGACCATCCCACCAAGGAAGTACCCCTTCCCCTGATCCGGGCAAGGTATGGCATCCTCCAAGAATACCATGACCATCTTACCAGGAAAGTAACCCTTCCCCTGTTCCCAACCACCACATTTTTTCGGTCAATGAGGATGTCCATGCATCTTACATGTCCCTAAAAACTACTGTAGCTTCTAGTACATGCTGAATGCACAATTTATTTGCTTTGCTGGAAACTGAACAAGACTTTTCTCCAAATTGGTGACATATTTCATTCCAATTGACATTTTCTTTCCCAGAACTCATACAAATACGGGTACAACTTCAGAAGAACTCTCTTGACAGTTTTATGTTCAGGAGCAATCTAAATTGTTTTCATGATATGTACTTGCCGAAAGGTAAATGGACAACTGGCAAACTGGAATTGTGTGCTCTTATTGATGACAATTCCAGTACCTACCTTTGGTAGCCGTATTATAGCACACCATACTATAGCACATCATATTACACAAATCCCAATCTGCTGTACAATAAGATGATACACTGTAATTGATGTAAATGGGGTGTAACACAACTTCATGTTTATGGAAGGAAAAGTTTAAAGGAGACATAAAGTCTGATACAATCATTATTTAATATGATAGAGGATAAAAATCTTAACCAACTGCCAACAAGAGCAAGTCAAAATCGTATTCCTATCACAAGTTATGCATGTTTGAATTCAACACATGGGGGCTGCCATTTTGTTCAATTCTGTATTGACATATTGTGCATGATGACATAATATTGTGCATGATGACATAATATTGTGCATGATGACATAATTTACCCAATAGGGACATAAGGATTACAATGTATTTTATTATAAATTTGTTTGCAGTTTTTATTCCAAAAAAATTTGACACAAAAGTTTTAACAGCATGTTTTAATAATTTCATGTGTACACTAAAAACTTTTTGACCCTTACAAAAGAAAAACAATTTTTCATGAGCTAGAAAACTTGAGGTAGATTATAAAGAAATAAAGAGCATTCCAACATCCTGCTGGGCTGATGACATCCTATTCTGCATGCTTTGAAATCAAAATGGCAGCTCCCATGGTACTATTAAGTAGTAGCATTAAAGTTTTTAATTAAATACAAAAAATGTGTGAGATTGCAAACTTGGTCAGAAAATTTATTATTTTCAATTCTAGCTTATGAAATAAGGATTATGTCAGACTTTATGTCTCATTTAAGCAATTCCCAATCTCTATCATATGTCAAATGATTGTTTTATCATTGATATATGGTGATAGCAGGGCCGCAATTCCTGGGAGACCGGAAGGGGTCAGACCCATTGTACATTTTCTTCCTTTTCTGATAAAGAGGGGGGGGGTTGAGTTGATGGAATGTATATAGGAATTTTATCAGTCTGGCTCATATGCACCAAACATTGCATGAAAGATTGCAAAATTAAAAATTAAAAAGCTGTCAAATGGACCATTTTCCATTGAAAGTTTTTTTATTTTCAAGCATTATTTTTGCAAATATGCAAATTTATCTTTCATTAATAGAAACCTCCAATTTCTTATTCAAATTTATTGTTTATTAATTCTCTAATGACAAAGATCTTTTAATTCATCAAAGCCCCACCCCAATCACCATTTACATGGACAGAGAAATGAGCAAAGCCCCACCTCAATCACCATTTACATGAACAGAGAAACGAGCAAAGCCCCACCCAAATCACCATTTACATGGACAGAGAAATGAGCAAAGCCCCACCCCAATCACCATTTACATGGACAGAGAAACGAGCAAAGCCCCACTCCAATCACCATTTACATGGACAGAGAAACGAGCAAAGCCCCACCCCAATCACCATTTACATGGACAGAGAAATGAGCAAAACCCACCCAAATCACCATTTAAATCATGACTTGTCCTTCTCCTTAAAAATTTGTTCCAGCAAATCATAACCACAAACTTACTGTGGCAAATAGTGAGACCACTTTATCTTAATTAAAATAACCACACAATATTGACTTTATCCATTGCTAATATGATACTCAGCACCAACTTCCACAACAACTAAGGTTTTCAGAATAAAGAAAATAAAGAGGAAAAATCACCTAGTTATTTCAGGTCGGGTCTGACTGTTTGAAACTTTAAGGAGCAGAACAACTAATGTGGACAGAGAAACAAGCAATGCCTCACCCCAATCACCATTTACATGGACAGAGAAATGAGCAAAGCCCCACCCCAATCACCATTTACATGGACAGAGAAACGAGCAAAGCCCCACCTCAATCACCATTTACATGGACAGAGAAATAAACAAAGCCCCACCCCAATCACCATTTTCATGGACAAAGAAATGATCAAAGCCCCACCCCAATCACCATTTACATGGACAGAGAAACGAGCAAAGCCCCACCCCAATCACCATTTTCATGGACAAAGAAATGAGCAAAGCCCCACCCCAATCACCATTTTCATGGACAAAGAAATGAGCAAAGCCCCACCCCAATCACCATTTTCATGGACAAAGAAATGAGCAAAGCCCCACCCCAATCACCATTTACATGGACAGAGAAACGAGCAAAGCCCCACCCCAATCACCATTTTCATGGACAAAGAAATGAGCAAAGCCTCACCCCAATCACCATTTACATAGACAGAAATGAGCAAAGCCCCACCCCAATCACCATTTACATGGACAGAGAAACGAGCAAAGCCCCACCCAAATCACCATTTACATAGACAGAAATGAGCAAAGTCTCACCCCTATCACCATTTACATGGACAGAGAAATGAGCAAAGCCCCACCCAAATCACCATTTAAATAGACAGAAATGAGCAAAGCCTCACCCCAATCACCATTTACATAGACAGAGAAATGAGCAAAGCCCCACCCCAATCACCATTTACATGGACAGAGAAACAAGCAAAGCCCCACCAAAATCACCATTTACATAGACAGAGAAATGAGCAAAGCCCCACCCAAATCACCATTTACATGGACAGGGAAATGAGCAAAGCCCCACCAAAATCACCATTTACATAGACAGAGAAATGAGCAAAGCCCCACCCAAATCACCAATTACATGGACAGAGAAATGAGCAAAGCCCCACCAAAATCACCATTTACATAGACAGAGAAATGAGCAAAGCCCCACCCAAATCACCAATTACATGGACAGAGAAATGAGCAAAGCCCCACCAAAATCACCATTTACATGGACAGAGAAATGAGCAAAGCCCCACCCCAATCACCATTTTCATGGACAAAGAAATGAGCAAAGCCCCACCAAAATCACCATTTACATAGACAGAGAAATGAGCAAAGCCCCACCCAAATCACCAATTACATGGACAGAGAAATGAGCAAAGACCCACCCCAATCACCATTTACATAGACAGAGAAATGAGCAAAGCCCCACCAAAATCACCATTTACATAGACAGAGAAACAAGCAAAGCCCCACCCCAATCACCATTTACATGGACAGAGAAATGAGCAAAGCCCCACCCAAATCACCATTTACATGGACAGAGAAATGAGCAAAGCCCCACCAAAATCACCATTTACATAGACAGAGAAACAAGCAAAGCCCCACCCAAATCACCATTTACATGGACAGAGAAATGAGCAAAGCCCCACCAAAATCACCATTTACATGGACAGACAAATGAGAACTTATCATGGCTGAGATCGAAGAAATTCCCTTTGCTATGCAACAGCATAAATTCATCTCCAGACCCATCAATCCAACAAAAAGTGAAGATTTAGTCATCTTGTTCATCCCGGTACCTCTAATAAAAATTCCCTCCTTGCCCATTTCCATGGATTTATTATTGTTATTAAAGAAATCAATTAGTAACCAGCACACAGACCCACCAGTGCATAATCAAAAAGAGCAAGTCCTACTAATATTTCTTTCTTCTTAATAATTTTTTTCAATGAGCCCCTCCTTTAAAGTCCTATGTCTCTTTAAGCGTTTGTGCACATCCATTGTGCACCACAGTTCTTTCACAGCATTCCTATTACATAGCACAGATATCTAACACATCAGTCACTCCCTAATATGGTGTGCTTGCGTCAAGCATGATCCAGTGCTGAGATGGAGGTGACCCAGGGAGATGCAAGATGGACTCCAATCACCATGAGGATGATAGAAAATGATCAAACAGATGCTATTATTAAGTCAACTTAATGAGGAGATGAATTCATGGGGAAACGGGAAAAACTGGTTGTACGGAGGACCAGCATGAACGTACAAGTTTCTTGGATGTAAACTTTAAATTACTGTTTCATGCCGTTTGATTGTTACGCTTGATGTGTTCAGCATCAATGGAAGGTTATGAGGATATAAATTGTTGTAGGCAGATGGTGAAGTTGGAGTGGAAATATTTACAAGGCACTATGATAGTAGCATGCAACAGGCATGTAGATTGTACATTCCATGTCGAGCTGTATCTCGAGGTGGCACTGAACTTTTTCACAATTCATTGGAGAAAATTATATCCCGGAGACGTTGCTATCCCAGTCACAAATAATCAAACAAGAGTTGTGATAGATATGTTGACATACAGTCAACAGAAGAATAAATCATGACATAATTCAAGTACATATGTAGAAAACTTGACATTGTGAAGAGAGTATTGTAAGTTTAAAAGTCAAATGTTAGGAAAAAATAAATATTTGTGGCGGGAAATATTCTACACTACTACCACATAAGTTATTAGTCTTCGGTAATGGCAATGACAATAATCTTAATGGAACTTCAATGGAAGTGATGCAGAAAGAATTCAAAGAAATTGTAATGATGGACATTTCTAAAAAAAATATACAAGGAAATATTTTTGTCTTAGATAATTGTGGGGGATGGATAAGTGGTGATTTAGAAAACAGTGAATTACTCAAAACGAAGGTCTCCTTAGTGTCACTTGTTCTTAATATGAAACAAACTATTGTATTCAATCTTCAAGGCACAAATCTGAATGTCACGATTGGTTGCTATTGAAGACCCACGAATAAATATAACTTCTGATTGATAGAACTATTAATGCAACACTAATTTACTGTGAGCTACAGCATGCAGTGAGGTGCGAGTGTCTTGGAAGGGGAAAGGACTCCCACATATCTAATTGGTTTGTGGGCACTTTTTAAACCAATCCCACAGTTCTTTGTAGCCCTTCAGAGTGTTTGTATCCATTTGGGTAAAACTTTAAGTCCCTACTTCGATCCTCGTTAACAGGTCAGCCACAACATTCCTATGACCAGGAGCACAATACTGAAGCCCTTGTTCATCCAATTTCCAAATTCTAACCAAATGTATGTCAAAAATATATCTTATTGATTTTTGTTGACCCACTATTTATAATGTAATCATATCAAATGCTCAAAAGATCACGTAGTTCATTGTGCACAGAAAGAAGTAAGGGCGGGCTGAAAAAATACACAGCTATTATTCAAGACTCCCCACTGTTTCTTAGCTTCACCACAAAAAACACTGTTATATGTACCCTGACATCTAGAGGTTCCATCCCCAAAGACCCCTTAGGATGTGCTAATGTCACCCAGTTTCATAACCAATAAAAAATGGTGATTATATCTGACATTTTTGCCCTATAAGCGACACCAATTCTTAGAAATTCTTTGCTTTGCTTTCTCAGCAATGACAGTAATGCTTCATGGCTTATATTTGGCACAGAGGTTTTAGAAAGTAGGAATGACAAGTTTGACAGGATAGAAGTTATTGTACTAGAAGTCATTGACATGATTCATCAACTCAAAGACAGTAAAACTACTTCATACGTAGAAAACTTTAGTAGGCTGCAAAATAGATTTTCATAGAGATTTTTAAAAGAAAGGTATCGTACCATAAATATCTTTATAAGAAACGCCACTTCCGGTTTTCAATTTTTCAGGGGCCTAAATGTCTTATCGATAACATCACAGATTTCTCAGAATCAATAAGGAAAATTGAACCAGAGGGAGAAATCTCATGTGGCTCCAATGCCAACTTTGGATTGGGAAGCAATTAGTTTTTTTTTTGTAGTTTTTTTAAGTGTTATGCTCTCACTTGTAGTTTATTTATCATATGGAACGTGTAATTTTGTTTCTTGTTTAAGTGTTAAGATTGTGCCTTTTCTGTAAGCCACAATCACAACAACCGATGGAAAATTGTATTTGGCCAGCTGCCTGACATGAACAATGATGAAGTCAACATACCAAGTATGATACACTAGATCCACTGCACGGTTCTTTAGATATCGTGTTTACAAGCTTGTTTACAGAATTTTACATTTAGCCCCGCTTACTTATTAATATTCATGACACTAGCACCAAAAACAATAGTGCTCATCTACAGACTACAGCACATCCCTATACCACTTATGATACAAATCCTTCTCACAGTTTTTGAGATATCATGTTTAAAAGCTTGTTAACAGAGTTTTACACTTATCGCCCTGCCTACAAATTAATGTTCATGACATCAGCAACAAACCAATAGGGGTGATCAACAGACCACAACACTCCATATATCAAATATGACATAAATCCACTGCACAGTTCTTGAGATATCGTGTTCACAAGCTTGTTAACAAAATTTTACATTTAGCTCCGCCTTCTAATTAATATTCATTACATCAGCACCGAAAAAAAAAGGGGTCATCCGCAGACCACAACACTTCTTATATCAAATATGACATAAATCCACCAAATAGTTCTTGAGATATCGTGTTCACAATCTTGTTAACAGAATTTTACATTTAGTTCCGCCTACTAATAAATATTCATGACATCAGCACCAAAAGCAATAGGGATCATCTACAGACCACAACTCATCTACACCAAGTATCGAATAGATATACCTGAAGGATATTGAGATATCATGTTTACAAGCTTGTTAACATAATTTTACATTTAGTCCTGCTGCCTTCTAATTAATATTCATGACATTAGCACTAAAAAACAATAGCAAGTTTCTACAGGCCACAATACATCTATATACCAAGTATGATCTATTACATAATTTTGATTTAAAGCATGAACTTCATGATAATATCACATGAACTTCATGATAATATCACATGAACTTTGTGATAATATCACATGAACTTCATGATAATATTACATGAACTTTGTGATAATATCACACGTTTAACTTCAAACCCGGTTCAAATAGGTTTACAGTTGAATTTTCTAAATATTTCTGGCAGGATCTAGGTCATTTTTTAATCAGGTCACTCAATTATGGTTATAGAAACTCCCTTTTGTCTGTGACGCAGAGGTTAGGCATTACTTCTCTATACCAAAAGGCAATAACCCTTTACATACACACACATACATACATACATACATACACACATACACACATACATACATACATACATACATACATACATACATACATACATACATACATACATACAAACACACACACATACATACATACATACAAACACACACATACATACATACACACACACACACACCAGCATGACTACACTAAGGTTCCTTATGCTATGGCATCGGAACCAAAAATGGAAGTGACGTTACCAGCACAGCGGTGTTCACTTCTGACTTTATGGGACGATTCCTTTTCTTTAAAGACCTGATTCCTGATTTTACTTTTAATTTTAGCTCAATGTGGGAATTACTGTAGATGATTTTAACAGCGTTCAAAGTTTTACTGTCTATAAACACACTACTCCCAGGGTCATCTACTCCCAGGGTCATGGCAACATTAGGAGGACATGGCAACATTAGGAGGTCCCCTCCCCTCTCTACCACAATATGTATTAAAAATTGATAAAAATTGTAAAAGACGATCAAACTTTTGTTTGCTTTCCAGCAGGTCAGTCACACAATGGTCACACCATGGTCACACTAATCCATGGCCCCTCCAGATAATACAACCCTAGCAGACTAGGCTATGCCGCCGACGATTGAACACACAATTACAATGACGGGGTCGTCGCCTGCATATTCGGTTATAATAGTAACAATGCTATCACGAAACGCTTAATACGACCCAGACGAGAACACAGATACAACGTACGGACAGACATAACATCGACAACCAAGTCAATGTCCACGGCCTTTGATAACCAGTTGTGGTACACTGGCGTGTCTACCCAACACAGGCTTGAACCCAGGGCCTCGTGGTCTGTAGACCGGTATGATAACCACTACACCACAGTAGGCAGACTAGGCTATGGTGACATCACTTCTTAAATCATTTCCAAGCTACCTTCGATTTATTGCATCTGGCAGCTGAGTGTGCAACACTTTATACTTCTGTGAGTGGCTGCCACCTTTTAATTGGATATGTCTGACACTGGGGATACACAATGACACTCCACTGGTATTCCAATAACTCTAGTACATGACCATTATATAAGAGCAATACTGAAACTGTCAAAGTATTTGGGAACTTTGGAAAAGTAAAATACATTTTAATACTTTCTCATCTTGTTTTTAAAGAGGCAAAATCATCATATGGTCACAATGTTTAGACCTCGATTCAAATTAATTGATTGTTGCATGATTAATTGGTCCTTATTTTATGGTATGTACTAACTAAAACCACAAGCTTGAAAATGCTTGATATAGCCCAGTCGTCAAGTCAATGGAATTCACTTTTCGAACCAACAGTTGTAGTTTTTCGCTCCTTGTATTCGTCTGTTCTTTTTTTGCTCCTTGTATTCGTCTGGTGACTGTTCTCTTTTAGCTCCTTGTATTCGCCAGGTGACTGTTCTCTTTTAGCTCCTTGTATTCGTCTGGTGACTGCTCATTTTTCACTCCTTGTATTCGTCTGGTGACTGTTCTCTTTTAGCTCCTTGTATTCGTCTGGTGACTGCTCATTTTTCACTCCTTGTATTCGTCTGGTAACTGTTCTCTTTTAGCTCCTTGCATTTGTCTGGTGACTGTTCTTTTTTAGCTCCTTGTATTCATTTGGTAACTGTTCTCTTTTCACTCCTTGTATTCGTCTGGTGACTGTTCTTTTTTCACTCCTTATATTCGTCTGGTGATTGTTCTTTTTTCACTCCTTATATTCGTCTGGTGATTGTTCTTTTTTCGCTCCTTGTATTCATCTGGTGACTGTTCTCTTTTCACTCCTTGTATTCGTCTAATGACTGTTCTTTTTTCGCTCCTTGAATTCATCTGGTGACTTGTTCTCTTTTAACTCCTTGTATTCGTCTAATGACTGTTCTTTTTTCGCTCCTTGTATTCGTCTGGTGACTTCTTTTTTCGCTCCTTGTATTCATCTGGTGACTGTTCTTTTTTCGCTCCTTGTATTCCTCTGGTGACTGTTTTTTTTTTACTCCTTGTATTTGTCTGGTGACTGTTTTTTTTTTCACTCCTTGTATTCGTCTGGTGACTGTTCTTTTTTCCCTTCTTGTATTCGTCTGGTGACTGATCTTTTTCACAAAATGTATTCATCTGGTGACTTCTTTTTTCGCTCCTCTTATTCGTCTGGTGACTGTTCTTTTTTCACTCCTTGTATTCGTCTGGTGACTGTTCTCTTTTCACTCCTTGTATTCGTCTGGTGACTGTTCTTTTTTCGCTCCTTGTATTCGTCTGGTGATTGTTCTTTTTTCACTCATTGTATTCGTCTGGTGACTGTTCTTTTTTCGCTCCTTGTATTCATCTAGTGACTGTTCTTTTTTCGCTCCTTGTATTCATCTGGTGACTGTTCTCTTTTCACTCCTTGTATTCGTCTAATGACTGTTCTTTTTTCGCTCCTTGAATTCATCTGGTGACTTGTTCTCTTTTAACTCCTTGTATTCGTCTCATGACTGTTCTTTTTTCGCTCCTTGTATTCATCTGGTGACTTCTTTTTTCGCTCCTTGTATTCATCTGGTGACTGTTCTTTTTCGCTCCTTGTATTCGTCTGGTGATTGTTTTTTTTACTCCTTGTATTCGTCTGGTGACTGTTTTTTTTTCACTCCTTGTATTCGTCTGGTTACTGTTCTTTTTTCCCTTCTTGTATTCGTCTGGTGACTGTTCTCTTTTCACTCCTTGTATTCGTCTGGTGACTGTTCTTTTTTCGCTCCTTGTATTCGTCTAATGACTGTTCTTTTTTGACTCCCTGTATTCGTCTGGTGACTGTTCTTTTTTTCGCTCCTTGTATTTGTCTGGTGACTGTTCTATGTTCACTCCTTGTATTCGTCTGGTGACTGTTCTTCTTTCGCTTTTTGTATTCGTCTGGTGACTGTTCTTTTTTCACTCCTTGTATTCTTCTGGTGACTGTTCTTTTTTCGATCCTTGTATTCGCCTGGTGACTGTTCTTCTTTCGCTTTTTGTATTCGTCTGGTGACTGTTCTTTTTTCACTCCTTGTATTCTTCTGGTGACTGTTCTTTTTTCGCTCCTTGTATTCGCCTAATGACTGTTCTTTTTTCCCTCCTTAAATTTGTGTAGTGACTTGTTCTCTTTTAACTCCTTGTATTTGTCTGGTGACTCTTCTTTTTTCGCTTCTTGTATTCATCTAGTGACTGCTTTTGTATTATTATCTTACTAATATTTCACTTCACTATTTTCTTTCTAACAAATACGTTGAAAAAGTATAGTTTCCCGTAGATCATTATAATGTTATGCATTACGATTGAATCTTCACACACACACACTGTGTATGCAGATGTACAAACTGACGAGATCCTGTGTGTTCCAGAACCAGAAGTGACGTCAATGCTCTGTATCCCTCAATTTTACAGAGACCAACGATGTACGAACTGAGGCAAGCCTCCCTCTTTAAAGGAAATAAGTACATAACAGGACCCAATAACTGGTCATGACATTTGTAACGGTTTCATATAACTGATGAAATTCAAAGTAAGTATCTTTAAAGTAAGTATTTTACTCAGAAGTTTCATTTTATGTGTCATATATGAAAATCAAACTTGGAATCAAAGGGGGTGGAGGATAAGGAAAGGGGGAAGGGGGGATGTAAATGTTATCTCTTATTTCTTATTTCTAATCTGCATGATGAGGCAACATTAACAAAATTAGGTTTAAGATCTTATCAAATGACCAAGAAGATTTTGAGCAAATGCAATATATAACATACCCCAACCCCCTTCATCATATTCCAAATGTAAGTTTTACCATACTCCTCCTAAATTGCAGATGCAATATACATTATACACTGTACACCGCCCCCTCCCCTCTTCCCTTCCTTATCCTTATTTAACTAAAAGAAATTCATGTCATTTCCAAAAACTTGAATTCAGGAAAGATTATACAGAAAAATTTCTTCAACTTTGAACTAAACTTGCAATTCTTAAAATAGTACAGAACATTACTATAAAACAACTGAACACTCTGTTAGTTAGTACATACTAATCTTACAAAATTTGTTCCTCTTTTATATGGCCCCTCAAAGAAAATGAGAATGGCTTTGGCAAAAACATTGCCCAAAATTGTAAAAGTGAGTTTTTATAATCTTAAATAGAATTAAACATATAAATTCTCAAATGGTACAATGTTTCAATTTTAAATTAAATCAATTGTTGAATGCAGGCGAATCCAGTATATCAACTCAAAAGTAACTTCTTAAAATTTTCCAAAGAAAAGCTTCTTAGCGTAAATATTTGTTCAGGTGTTTACTTTTACAGCAGAAGAGCCATGCATTCACTTCTTCCACCCTTTAATCATTTAACCTTCTACAGTAAGCAACAATGTCTTGAGTCCTTGTCAGATGCTATCTATTCACAGTGGTTGGATCTCAAACTTTGGTTCCCTCTGTCAGGACTTTGTACCTACGCTGATAATAACAACTGTAATACCTTTTGAATTCTTCCAACAGCAAAGGGAGCATACAACTAATACAGTCAAGCCATCATTTCTATGCTTATGGAATGATCATCTTATTTGTTTTAATCATACTGGAAATCAGAAGTTGACACCAAAAGAATTAACAATAAGCCATGGAAGCTTTATTCAAATTTTAACCCTTTCAATATTAGCATAAATATTGCAACATCAGTCTTAAAAATATGTATATTACAAAATGTGTTTATACATATGATCATTTGTTCCTGTAATCAATACATGACAAATAACATAACAACATACTCTAATTTTTGGTATCACTGGTCAAGGGAGTAGCCATTTGTAAATGACAGCCATTCCATCAGTTAGTAGCCATTCACTCTGTACAGAGCGGGAATGATTACTGTAAATATACAGCTGATTATAACTATCTCATAACAATATCCCGTCTATCAGCTGTGGTGCTGGTTTATGGCACATTCCATACCTCAACAATTGATATATGGTGGGGATGCTGCCATTTGGTGCAAGCTCAATGCACACTGACAGTTACATTCATTAGCTGAAAGGACACAGCTTCTGTTTATTATAAAGACAATATGCATTGCAATAGAGTTGACAGCAATTTTCAATGTGGGGGAGGGGAAAAAAGCTATGAACGGGGTTAGCAGAGGGCTTATTTCGTCCCGTTTTTTGCGTAGTTTGGCGAATGTCAAAACATTAATGACTGTATATCAATTCCACATATTGGTGAATGTCTTTGTGACAAAATAAACATTTTTTAGTTTCTGTGTTAAAATCAAATTTAAAAATTTAAGAAATAAAGGGTTACTTCACTGATGATACACTGTTACACATTTCTGTCTTTATTTTGGCTGAAAAATAAATTAAAATCTGTATAAGAACAGTCAATTTATCACTTATTTTAAAAAACAGGTTTTACGATATCCTATAGATATAAGACAGCATTACATCTGGGCACCAGCAGAGACATTATCATTTAGTTCCAGAGGCTTTAGGGGGCAAGATTCATGGTTTTCATGAACCACACACACATTCTTCCCCTCCTGCAAAGTTATTGGAGGTTAGTTACCCCTCTGGATCAGCCAAAGAATAGAGTTACCCCTTCTGATAATCCCTTCAGATAACCCCTTCAGATAACCCCTTCAAATAACCCCTTCAGATAACCCCTTCAGATAACCCCTCAAGAATGCCCTAGTTTTTCAACACAGACAATTGTTATTATCCTCAAGATTGCCCTTGCAGAAATTTTAGCTTGTGGTACGCTTGCAACAAGCTAACATTTTTAGCTTGCGCACGCATGCTGCTAGCTTGCAGAAAGCATGCAAGCATGCTGTAAGCTAGTATTTGGAACAAAATGCTTGCTAGCTTGCGCAAGTTAACATTAGCTTGCACAAGCTAGCATAAAATATTTGTAGCTTGCGCAAGCTTGCAAAAAGTTTTGCTAGCTTGCGCAAGCTTGCAGATAGTTTTTGCTAGCTTTCGCAAGCTAATTTGTTCCAAATACTAGCTTGCAGCATGCTTGCGCAAACTACAAATTGTTAGCTTGTCGCAAGCATTCTGTAAGGGTGAACGAAGTTTGACAGGTAACAACCCCACATACTGCTCTGCTTCTTGTGGTTCAGTAATAACTATAGGCTTTGACCAAAACAACAGAGACTAGCAATATTACCTTCGTTCTAATTACTGTTTATTTGCACAAAAGTAAAACAAAAGTAAACATACATTGAATCTGCCTAGACTAATAAAATCCTTGATGGATTAACAAGGAAATGTCTGTTTTGTATAAGGGCCAGCGAATGATATAGAAAAACCTCATTTCTCATGATTTCTGTGTGATATAAGGGCATAAAATACGACAGACTCAGAATGAAATACGTACCTTTTGAACAAACAATCGGTTGATAGGTGCAATATATAACATTTGTAAACATTTCTTTGATTCATCCCTACTTTAAGAGCAATCAAATTTCAAGATCAAGGAAAGGTGTTAAGGACATTTCTATTATCTTTTTAATTCTTCAGTGACAACCTAGTTAAACCCTGCGGGTTATTATAGGTCAATTACATCACAATACCAATACAGTAGAAGCTGCAATTTGCCAAGATTTTACAACGAAGAACAGTAAACCTTACATGGGTCACCATCTAAAGAAAGTGAAAAATCATATCTGATACTCACAACCCCCTCCTCCCCACCCTCATACGATCACCCACCACTCTTGGATCTGGATCATCACATGATACCTCAGAGATTACTGTATATGGGTTCATATTGTACAAATAAAATCAAGACCCCAGAAGACAAGACGTACATTACTCGGTTCAGGGAGCTGTTACTTTGATTGACATAAACACTACAAGTTGGTCAACTTTACAATACTGTCACTCATCGAGGTACAGCAAGAGGGTGCGAGGGGTCTGTTAATCCCTAGGGGCCAGAGCAAAATCTTAATTGTTGAGGTGCCCAGAAAAAAATTATCATATTTTGTATGGGGTCCAAATTGCCAAATGCCCTGAGAACCAAGTTGCCCCACTTGGCTTATTGCCAGGGGAGAAATTACACTGCTTATTCTTTTTGCTCTCTTTTCTTACACACACAAGGATGAAGACATGTAACACCCTTACCTGACCCGTCTCTGCACTAGGCTCAGCACCTGCGTCATCATCCTGAAACCAAAGAGAAAGAATAAAGTGAAAACATACACTTGAGTTGATGCCATATATTAAACAGTTAAGTAATGACACATACTGTATAGGATGGTGATAGCTGCTTTCCTACTTTCATGAAGACTTTTATATTACATCTAAAATAAATAATAATGAATTTACACTGCAATAAAAGCACTACTACAGTACATTTCCATATAGCACTTAAATTTTTTAAGAAAAATCAGGCTTAAAAAAAGTATTTGAAAAGCACTAAGCCATATCAATAAAAATGGAGACATTCACTTTTAGAGGCGGTCTTGTTTCAAAACAAATCACAATGACATCAGTTAAGACCCAACTTACTTACACACGTCACCAAAAATCAACTATGACCTACTGTACGTATTACAATGGTTTAGAGAAGCGTATCATTCATTAGGTCTATGGATATTAGGTACATGCTAGGACTAGTACATGCATGTATGTTATGTACCTGCACGGTAACATGACACGACCAAGTTGAACAGAGCTGTAAAAATTCATCGTTAGTTTAATCTTGGAGCTATTAACTGAATCTAACTCAGTTAATAGCTCCATGGTTTACAGTAATTCAAATGAGAGAAAAAAACAAAACTGTTGACTTGACGAGATCTTGTTACACTTGGTGCAAAATTTAATCGCCCAAAAGACGTAGACTTACTTATTCACTTGGCCACATCAACTCTTGATCAAGGAAGACGATCGAAAGAGGCATGCATAGCAATTGGCTGAAATTTCAACCCACCAAAAAATTAGAACTGAACATCCTGATGACGAGATCCCACCTTTAAAGGTTCTAAGGTGTTTCTTAAATTTGGTAAGATGTCTGCAGCTCCTATTTAAAACATATACAGTACGAAAGATTTAGAATAATATCAAACTTTACAACCGTAGCTTTCAAATCAAATCCCAGGTGAAGGTATATAAGTTGTATTTTGCAATGTATTTTATTTTACTTTAAAATCAGCTTCAGTGACGCATGAATGACATCTCTACCAATACGTCCAGATTGTAGTACATTTTATTGCAAATTAATAAACCATGATATGAGTCAAACATAGGTCACATATTCAAGCCCATCCCACTACTTGTTTACTACAGTAGGTTTACATGGAGGAATCTAGTGCAGACTGGTGGTGCACAACAGGAGTTGCTTTGGATATGGTGTCCTTTAAAAGACCTTCAAATACCACGGAGCAAGGCGGGAGGTCCCTGCATATACTATCTTCCTATTCTTTGTAGTCTGATTTTATTTTCTCAAGCCTACTGTATATTCCAACTCACTGGTTACCGTGATCAGAATACATCACTGGCAATTTATGTCAAACCATTCACCCTGATACCACTTATACAGTGTGTGCATTCCTGCTTAGTAGGAAAATACAATAGTCTCCAGTTGTTTTGTATCGAAATGCCTGCTCAGATTATGCAGTATGACTGAATACTCGCATCTACCAGGACAGGCATTCAACTGGAGTGTTGTAATCTCCTGGCTATTTTCTAAATGCTTAGGTGTAATAATCTAAAGTGCTTAGTCAGCTCCTTTACTGCACAGGTTTTCATTTTAAAGCCAAAATAAAATAGATGTCTAGAGACTGCAAAATAAAAAACCTAAATTTAGATATGTGACAAATGCTGACCACAAATCATAAATTTAGATCTGTGACAAATGCTGACCGTAAATCATAAATTTAGATCTGTGACAAATGCTGACTGCAAATTATAAATAAATGCTGACGGCAAATCATAAATAAAAAGTTTAAAACAACAATTAAATCAAATAAATAGGTCTGGACAAAATAAAAAAAAGATGTTTTGTACTCAACATCTTTCATTATATAAATTTTCAATTTAAAAAGTGGAATAAATTTCTTTTCATTTTTTTTTTTCTTCTTTTATATACCGACCAAAGATTCAAGAAAAATAAAACTGGAAACATAGTTTGGGCCCCAGCACATCAATAGTAAAAGTACTGTAAATGTAGTTTTATGGAATTTATTGAAAGTTAAGTGAACTTTTTGTACTGATTGAAAATTTATTTGTTTAATTTTCACCTTGACCAGATTCTCAGAATAATTCAATGAAATATACTTTCAGGAGGAATGTGTGACTGTGATGTCACTACTTAGTCTGATTTCATGTCATTTTTCTCACAAATCTGATAGAACTTTAGATTTGTCATAATAAAAGATTTCTATTACTTTCTTCACCATTTAATTCCTTCCATTCAGCGGCGTAGCCAGCATTAAAAAAGTGAGGTGGTCTGAGAAGGTCCTAGACCCTCCTCCCCCTCTTAAGGTAAACTGTTCAAATTCAGCCCAATTTTGTGGGCACTTCAAATTTTAAATGCAAAAAATAAATAAAAAACCAAGATTATCTCAATTGTTGACAATTTCCCCATTCCCCCACCCCTGTGGCTACCCCACTGCTTTCATTATCATGAATATGTTTGACACCTTAACTTTTGTGCTTCTAGCCTTTAATCTGGAGATAGCAGTTCTTCATAGGGGATGGGGGGGGGAGCTGAATATGACATATGGATGTTCAGGCCTTGGATGTTCAAGCCCTGGAAGCCGGGGCCTGAAAGCCGGGGCCTGGAAGCCAGAGCCTGGAAGCCGGCACCTGGAAGCCGGGGCATGGAAGCCAGGGCCTGGAAGCCCTGCATTTTGGGGATTTTTTAGGTTCAAAATATTCAACTTTTCTTTCTTCTAATCATATTTTGACTAGCATAAAGTGAGCAGTACCCCATCTCCACCATCCTTGCTTTAATTTACCACTAACTTCACATTTAGCAGATACAGTATTTGCTGTTGACTATTTATCTTCATGTATATCGAATGTGAAGCTTTACAGGTACTGTATGTGAAAATGTGTCATCAGTTTGCTGTATAGCAATTCTTAAGTTCTTGTCAACATGAATTGAGAATGAATTAAAAGTAACCTTTTATCAGATGTCATCTCATTTGTCACCCTAATCATGACAACTCCCTTCTATGATGAATAGCTCTCTTCCTGAATGCTAAAGTTCTTCATGATAAGTGCAATAATGAAACTAAAGCCAGGAAGAACCAGAAATATTCTATAGAAGGCCACAAGTTGACACCCATCTTATCTTCTTTAGAACATGGAATCAATATTTATTTCATGAAATGGGTCATTTCATTGTAACAGCCAATCCATTGTATCGTTTGTTTACGTTAATGTTTCAAAGCACAGGAACTTTTGGAATGCTTTTGAAAGCAAAAATGTCTTGATGGAGTTTCAATTTGGATATATTTCCTGATTAAACTACAGTTACTTGTAAACATTCTTTGAAAGTTTCTTATAATTAAATAGTTTTAAACTTTTTTTTATGAAAAGAAAGGTCAATGGGGGTCATTTTTAAGCTTTTCAGTTATTGGGGAACATTTGGGGTACAAGGTCCTTTTTAGCCTGCCCCTTAAATCTGAACTAAACTGTCTGTATGTTGTTCCAAATGTTGAAAAGATGCTTACTCCACTTCTCCAATGACATACAATTTTATTACAACAGCTCTGAGATCAGCCTACACAATAGCAATACAATTAACTTGAAAATTGATAGTGGTCATGCTATTCACAATGTTAATCAGGTTGTTAAAAGATCTATAAAATATCAAGAAATTCAAACATTTCAGTGACAGCCTTTTTTTTTAATTTTCAAGCCTAATCATCCATAATGAAAATATGTGATGTCAGTAAGTTGAAGAAGTTCTCCATGTAGTCTTCTGTGAAACCTTTTAACTAGCACAATAGTTGAGGCAGACTGCTGACTCTGGCAAAGATGTTCTTATAGGTACCCCAATCAAAATCTAGCAGAGAAAGGCTCTACAAAACTAAAGCAAGTGCTTAATTTAAAGAACAAATTTAAAGGATTTGAAAAAGATATTGGGCATGATTAAAGTACAGTATGTAAACCGTTTTACATATCAAATCATTGAGCTTTACTCGGTCATAAGTCATAGCCCATTACTCCATCATACAATCTCCTATTCAAACTATAATGCTCTTTGAAACACAAAAAGTGTGGTACATGTACATGTAGGTACTAGCACTATTAGTACAGTATAAAATATTTCATTAAATAACTTGCCTCTCTCCTCCCAGCCCCAAGAAATTCCTTAATGTTTGGGAAATAATGCCAAATTTCATCCACATTTCTAAAGATTTTATCAAATTTTTCTTTAATTTTACACACAAAAAAAAATATATATATATTTTTATTTCTCAATTTTACCTCCCCACTGGAAAGAAACCATGCAATGGGAAGGTGATCCTCAGGGGGCAGTTTTCCCCCTGCTTTCTATGCCTCTTCCTTGGCCTCCCCCTTCCTTCCTTTTGAGTCACTGCCCTGCATCAGTCAAATAGCTTTCCATCATCTGATGTAAATTCTTGTTGAGGCCTAATCCGCTGTCAGCAGCTGACTATGACAAAGATGTTTTTCAACTTGATTGTACCAGGCAGCAGTGTTTGAAAAACAAACAAAAATGTTACTCCCCAAATTTGGCTAAGCTGTATAAAGTATAATGAGTACTACAGTATCTTATAATATTCGTACTCGCCACAACTTTATTTTACTCGCCAATGGTCAGCAGGCGAGTGGTTTATCAGACCCTGCCAGGGAGATATTATTCTACAATCTTCATGATTACACCCAGATGCTGTCATGTGTAGCTCGTTGGTCTAACTCCAGCCAATGATCATCTAGAAAAGACATTCTTCAAATTGGATATGGCAGGATTTGATCATATTAAGATTCAAGCTGCACTTTCATCACAATGTCCATGCACCAAAAAGACTGCTAAATCACAAACAAAAGATATATATTTGCAGACTTTCTGGAGAGGGAAATTCCCCCATCATTCAACAGGTTACTACTTTTATTAATAGGCTTACATCAAAAAACACAAAGTTCAAAAGTTCAACATTTGTATAGTGCCCTAAAATACAACAATGTACAACAAAGGCGCTTTACAGTAAGAAACAGTTAAGACAAATTTGAATATGATCTACAAAACATGTGGGCTTTAACTTTTCTCTTGAACAGAGATAAATTAGTGATCAGTCTCAATTCAACAGGGAGACTATTCCAAACCTTCGGCCCCAAATGTTGAAAAGCCCCATTTCTTGCCAACAAGTTTGAGCAATGGCTTGTTTTTAGTTGGTATGAAGCTGAAAAGCGCAGACAGTATCCACTCTTTCTTGTCGGTAAAGACTGAAGATATGATGGGGCTTCACCATGTAAACAATGAAATACAAGTAATGCAAATTTAAACTCTATTCTCTCTGGTACCTTCAACCAGTGTAATTCTTGCATATGAATGGAAATGTATCAAATTTCCGGAGGTTAAACAAAATGCGACAAGCCATGTTTTGAATTCTTTGCAGCAGCTTAAGTAGATAATTTGGTGCTCCAGCTAAAGCAGAATTACAGTAGTCAATTTTTGACAGTGTTAGACTAGTTATCAACAGTTTGCAAGTATTAGTGTCAATGGATTTTCTGACCTTTCTGATTAACTTAAGAACCCCAAAACAAGTTGCACACACTTTTTCTACATGAGCTTTTCCTTTTAGATTTTCATCAAGAAACACTTTGTCCATTGCCTCTCTGTCCCCCTCCCCAGTAAAAATCAGACCTCTGTGGTGTAGTGGTCAGTGCTTTGTCCTCTCACCCACACGTCCCGGGTTCGAATCTCGGTGAGTCTGCAACCAGTGAGTTTACAACTGGTTATCAAAGGCCGTGGCCGTCTTGATATAATGTCCAGCACTAGATGCTTTTGGGACGTTAAACCTTACTATGGTATATAAACGTGTAATGTATTTCCTAGTGCTGGGTAAGATCTATTGCACTCTCGTGCTTACATTGTGAGGCATATGGAGTTTCCCAGTGCCCACTGCCAGTCCACATCCCACCCCCCCCCCCCCCTTCCTTCTTACCAAGGTTAGAAAAACCACTCACCTGCTCGCCATATGCGAGCAGAAAACAATTGTGGTGAGTAGAAATATTAAAATATACTTATGTACCCGCCACACTTAATCAAGCCTCACCAAGTTTGGCAAGTGGCTTTTTTTTCTTTCCAACCCTACCTCCCACCCCACTAGATTGTATGTTTGTTTCTAATGCTAATTTTTGATTGAGAGAAGTTGTTTTCATGATTTTGGTGCAGTTGTAAATCTAGGTGCACACTTGATTCTAGCTGCACATTCTTCAATAAATGTTAAGTTTTGTTCATTAAAAAATTGAGAAAAATCAAGTTGTTTTCATGATTTTGGTGCAGTTGTAAATCTAGGTGCACACTTGATTCTAGCTGCACATTCTTCAATAAATGTTAAGTTTTGTTCATTAAAAAATTGAGAAAAATCAAGTTGCTTAAGTTATAGCCTAAACACAGGAAAACTTCTTCATATTGCAACTTCTGCCTTTTGTTAAATAGGTCTATTTGTGTTTTTCCACTATCATTCAAATAGTTGATTATTGGTGCACATTTTTTAGACATTGCCACACATTTTGTAGAACTTGCTGCACATTTTTGAGTCCACAAAATGATCTTGCGTGCACACTTTGCAGTCTCGCACACCCACTTTGTCAGAAAATCATGACAGAACTTCAGCAGGTCTAGAAGATTTAATTAGAAACTAAAATAAATGAAAATATTTCCCACCTAAATTAATACAATTTATGGTACCACCCGGTCATTTCATGAAGGTCTAGCGAGAAAGTTGGCCTAAGCTATTTTAGCCTAGGCCTATGCTGACTATTTAAGCATATCCCTAGATCTTCCTGCTTTTTAACCTAATTACTTACATCAAGGACAACAATTCCTGTCCCTCTTCTTTTCTCCATCTTCTTTCTGCCTGCAAATCTTCCTCCTTTCGCTCCACCTGCCTTCTTTTTTGAGCTCTTCTTAGCTCCCCCAGAAGCTTCGTCGGCCATATTTGAGTGAGGTTAGCCTAATGTTAGACACAAGTCCGTTTCGTTTCCCACGTAAAATTCCGTCCTGGAAGTTTAATGATTATTTCCAAACACTTACCCGTGTCTTAAGAGAACTCTATCCACAGAAAGAGTCAACAGGAAAATATGTTATCCTGTATCATCAGCTGAGATTACTGTTCTGAACACGATGAAAATTTAACCAGGGATATCACCGATTTAACGTACAGTACAACTACAAGTTTTCAGCTAAGTTCTACAAACAGCTTCACATGGTAGACTATTTACAATTATGTCCTCATGGAATCAATAGGGAATGTATTTCTTAAGTTCCAGAACTAGGCAATGCAAAATTGTCTGATTATGATCAACGGTCACCTTGTTTCTCCAAATGAATTCCACAAACAGAATAGGCCTATAATTTCCTTTGACGTTTGGGTGTTTTCTTGTCTTAACGTAACACCAAACCGATTTAAATTTCCCCTCATTCACTGTAGATGATCTAATGATGACTGTAACAAACAAGGAAAATAATCATCCAAAATAATCTAAATACGTTTACATGGGTTTTATTTCCTTGAGAATAGCCATGAACAAAAATACCCCTCTCTTTCGCTCCAATAAACACACACAAAACAACACTCGCTGAACTGCAAGCCAGTCAGCTTATAAATGCAAATGAAACGCACGTGAAATTTACTATTGGTATGCCACCATGGATCGCCAGAACGTACACGAAGTAAAGTAATAATCAACTTTCTGATAAAGGAGGCGCCATTTCAAAAGACTTTAAACTTAAATTTTGAGAAATTGTAAACTATCAACTGTCACCACACTGGAATATTACTTTAGTAGTCCGTAAAAGGGAGGTTCTGGCACACTTTTTATTTCGTTTTTATTTTTGTTTTCACTAAGCGGACTGAGGATTCTGGCACACTTAATATAACGCTTTTATTACTGTTTTTCACATTAAAACGAGTTATTACCGTTTTTCACCCTAAAATGTATGGGGGTTCTGACCCACCCTGATGCACCTCCTATCTTGGAAATTTATGACAAAAAGATTATATATATTTATTTTTTTCATTTCAATTTTTCTTTTTATTAGGTTATTTAATACTTATATCCTTATGACCGAAGGCTAAAGTAGTGGACGATTCTCTCACTCCCCAACGCTTCGTATCGAGAGGTGAGAGGGAAATAGTATTCATTCTCATGCTATATATAATGTGGTGTTCATTTCTCTCGATAGATTCATACCATGGCGAAATGTCTCGCTTTCATATAGTGCTTCTTTGCACTGCTGATGTTGTATATTTTTTTTCACAACACACTTTTTAAGGCTTTTTGCTTTTCGGATTTCGCCTCCATTTCCCCTCAGGATAGAATACATTTTGGGTCGAAGTCTTATGTACTCGCTAATGTGTACTCCAGCAGATTCGTCTTTCATTTTGCCTAGCACCTTTTTGATCGTGGTGCTGTGGAGCGAGTGATTTGCCGGATAGTCACTCGTATCATGGTGTGACTCGGAACTCATATCAACATACACATCTTCTGTTTGGATTTCAAGCAGTATACTTTCTGTATCTGTATAGAGCAGATTGCACTGCTCCCCACATTGCTCCTTTAGGTCATGATAAAAGTCGTACATAAGATGCTTGCTAAGGTCCAGGACACACATCCCAACGTAGCCTGATCGGTTAAGCATTAGCCAACGCTTTTGTATATGTAGGGCAGCTAGATCGATATCAAATATTTCCTGCCTAAGAAATGCGGGGCTGGCTATCCACCATCGAAGCTCGTCTTCTTCAGAGGCCCGCACGAGTTTATACACACGCTTGTGCAGATTTTCCAGTCTTACCAAAGACACTATTGTTCTTCAGCTTGTAGAAATCCTTCTCGAAGTTGGTCGTGGCCTTCTTGTGGAGTTCTGTAGTCATGCTGATGTAGGGTTCCATCCATTTGCTTTGATTGAACGGAATTGCACGACGTATTTTTGTCATTTTCATACCTAGAGAGAGATAGAGTTGTAAATTACGGTAGTGAGCAACATAGCGCTTTTTTCCCCGAGATTAGGAACCAACTTTTCAACCTCAGTTCACAAGTTTAGAAGCCCTTGCTGGTAACCTGACAGCCACTGCACTCCTGCACCTTCATGCCTTCCGGCGCAAGTGGAAATGCATTGTGAACATTGTATAGCTCTTGAGGATACTCTAGGTCCACTTCTAGCCTGACCCCCTTTTCTGCATCGGATGAAAGCGTATCCAGCGGGGGCACCTCATCCACCCATTCGAATTCCCGTGGGTAGTGCTTAACTCATCGCCCAACCATACAGGTAATTTGCGTCTAGGTAGAAAATATGATTGTTAGGCTTGGACTGTTAAAAGGGTCACAGCCTGAAAAGTAGGGGTTCTTGGCTTTAACATAGCGTTTGGATACCATGGAGATACCACCTCTCATGCCTTTCTCGAAGAACAGATGCATCTCATAGTCGGTTTACAGTTTTAATTCCACACCTGTATATTTCATTATTGCATGCCAAGACATCCAGGGTTTGTATAATAGCGTGCTGATCTAAACCATACTGCTGCAGGCAAGTCTTCCGATATATCTCGAAGACATCAGCTAGTAAGCGCACATTAGTCCATAGGTATTAATCGTGATAACCCCCATGTTATCACATTCGAATGCTTCCCAAACTTCCTGTGCATGTTGTAATTTGTTCATCCGTGAGCTTGCTGTAGAAGGCGTCTTGCAGTGTTAACCACACCCCCAAATCGCTGCCAGGAATCCATATACTCATAGGGATAAACCCCCTTGCGCAATAACAATTGTCTCTTTTTCTTATTCGGCTCATATTCAGTTGTGATACGGAAGTCATCAGAGTCGTTAGCCATAACCAGCCTATCCAATGACGTAAGCAGGAATTGTGCGCTAACAATGAACCTCAGCTGACTTAGGGTGAAGAATATATGCTTCTCCATGTTGTTGGGGATGCAGGTTATCTTTCCTTCCACTTTGCTGATGGCAAATAAGAGTCATATCCCCGCGTGTGATGGAACACAACTGGGATTGGGGTTGCTTTGGAGCTCAGGCAGAGCTTTAGGTTGCAGGCATTGTGCAAAATACCTCTGTATATACTTGTGATATGGCAGTGGTCGCGGACAGAGTCACCGTGTAGAGAATGTTTACATTTATGACAGTCCTGTCCGGTGTGTGCGCCAATCCTCTCTGGTGATTATCATAGGTCGAGGGTTTGCCAGAAGTGCTTTGATCTTAGTTTCTTCCTGCTGTAAAGCCTCAAGAAACTTCTCAGCTGCATTTGGTCCTCGATATACTACGGGAGGCTCTGTATGACCATCACACCTTACTACTACATACCCATATCCACACGCTGCGACTTTTGGGTATTGGATTGCGTGGGATTGGATTCTGGGCCATCAATCTTGCGGGTGAGCGCCTCAAAATCTGCGTAGATTATGTAGGATGTTGGCAGCTGCTTGTGATAGTTGTGGAAGGACAGCTTGTTTTCGTTCTTTCGGCATCTCAATGCGTACAGCTGTTTGAACCCATGCCAATATTGTGCCCGACATCTACGACATTGCTACTTGCAGCGCCCTCACATAATATCTCTTAAATAATGTACACACTCGCTAAGAGTTGCTCTCCAACTGAAAACAAAGATAGACATCTTGGTTGCAGATCTAGTAAGAGCGATATGGAATGTTTCTCTATATTTGGAAGAAAAAGAATTTGGACAGCATGTACAGTACTATATGCATAGGATGCAGTACAGCTGTAACTTAGTAGCAGAGAGACAAGAAGTGTACACTAAAGCTAAGAAGAAATTCGATGGGATGCTTAAAAATACAAGAAATGGGCAGTCCCCCTGTATAGGTCTAAAGAATAGAAAGGAGAAGCGAGAGATGAAGAGAAAAGCAACTAAAAGATGAACTGGTTTAGAAAGGGAGGTTTCGAGTCAGTTTTATTCATCAATGCAACCCCTAATTGCCTAACAGTGAATTAGCAAGAGAATGTAGACAGATTTACAAAGATGTGGCCTTAAAGTAAAATTTATAGAAAAAGCAGGAACATATGTAAAGAGTATGTTAGTAAAATCAAACCCCTTCAAGATACAAGAAAAATAGGACATTGGTAAAAAGTGTGATGTATGCGAAGATACTGAAGGAAAGCTGACTTGCAAAAAGATAGAAATAGTTTATGAAATAAACTGTAAAGATTGTAAATCTGGTAAATCTGCCAATAATCTACAGGAAAGATACAAACAACACAAAGAAAAACTGAAGGCAAAAAGGAAAGACTCAGTATTTTGGAAGCATATAGAAGAGCAGCACAATGGAAAACTGACAAATTTGAATGGAAAAATAGTGGGAAGCCATCAATCAGATGCAACCCTACGCCAAGTTAGCGAAGCAGGATACATAAGAGAAACTAACCCAGACCTGAATATCAAAGAAGAGTACAGGAAAAATACCCCAGACTAAGAAATAGCAGTATATAAATACTTGAAGTTTGATGAAGCATGTTCAATGAATTGTCAGTCTCTTTTTTAATGAAAAGTTAGCCAACCATGACTTGATGAAAAGACCAGGAGGTTTTGTGTGAGTGTGTGTGTATGTATGTGTGGGTGTGCTTGTGCTTGTGCTTGATACAGCACAGTGCAGTCAATTATTTCAGTTAAGTTTTAGCAAGAGAAGAAGTCAGTTGAGGAAAAGTTTAACAGCTGAAGAGGAATCCGGTCAGGATTTATCCGGTCAGGATTCGAAAAGCTTCCTGTTTCCCATCCAAAGATAGGACATATAATAAGTCCTCTCAGCGTTGGAAATAGTTATTGAAATATAAATCCTTCAAAGTTACCGATCAAGACGCTGGCCAGAAATAGGGACTTGACTTCGTCAGTCACCTACAGAAGTAATACAATGTGTACACACTGTATCAGCTAAACCATTCCCGAAATAAACTCCGTATGTACAGTGCATGTATAATTGTACACTGAATGTATGGAGTGTGAGAGTAGTGATGCGTAAACTTTCGTGGCCTTGAGATGTTCGATTTTCTTACATGTGGAAAACCCGAACATTGCTGATGCAAGGGCGCGAATCTTACATGCAATTCCCATGCAATCAGATCTGTGGGTATCAAGCAGGTCTTCCCTGGAATAGACGTGTAGACACCTCTCGCAGAGGTGCTTACGCTCTCGATGGGTGCTTTGATCATAGAGCAGGCGATTGAGGTTTTTGATCCACGTGTGGTGGAACTTACATGTCTTCTCAATCAGTAGAAGGTTGATCCTGGGGATGTTCTTGTCTTGTTTGCTGAGTCTGTGGACGATCACCCCTTTATCCCAACCAAAGACGTTAATAGCCAGATTGCTTTGTTTTTCAACCTTCTCGATCTGGGAGAGTGGAGTTAAAGTCTCTATTCCTTCAAAGTTTAAGCCGTCATTTGAGGGATACTTGCTGCATCTTTGTGGGCTATTCTCGGCTGGAAACAGAGTAAATCGGAGAACCAAGTGAAGGCAGTTTTTCACATTGATGATTATCTTTTTTAGCTTTGAGTTCTTTTGGTAAACCGGTGTAGGATCGTAGTGGTTGCTAGCGAGAAATATTCAACCAGAGGTCCTCCACTTTATCCACCATCCATCCTGATTCTCTTTGAGTCCATTTCTCAAGAGATTCTATTACATGTGGGAAAGCGTTGCTGAGCGCTTCATCGATCTCGTTCACTTGCATGCAGAGCATCCATCTGATTGGAGCCAAATACTGGACTTGTGAATTCTGTTTCTCCATCGACATTATCTTTCTTCAATCTAACTCTGAGTACTAACTGGAATTGTAAACCGTTACTGCAGTAACGGCAGTGTAGGCATGACTCTGGAGATCAACCGCACTCTTGCAGCTGAAGGTACAGTGATTATGTACTACTTCGTCCTCTCGGATAGACTGCTGATTATCAAGAACGGTCGCCTAGCCAAAGTGTGTAGTTAGATGTAAAAACTATATACATATAAAAATGGACTTACCAAGAGATCTCCACACTTTGATTATATGCAGTAAAACAGGCTCAGGAAAGACACAGTATGTGTTGGACCTCTTAGAACCCTATTCAGGTGAATTTGCAAAAAAAATCATATTATGCCCCAACTGGTTTTACAATCAAACATAATTACAATGTGAGTCCCTTTCTGACGACTGCAGTGTCTTCTTTGTAGATTCCTCTGGTGATAAATTGCATAAATATCTTGAAATTATAAGCAAGCTCTACCAAGGTATACATACTCTCTGCATAGTCGATGATTGTTCTGCAGAAAATGACCTTGTGAAAAAGAGGAGAGCATTATCAAATTTAGCCTTTTCAGGTAGACATCATCAGCATTCGCTATGGGTGTTAATTAAAAAATGAAACTCGGTTGTCACTGATGTACGTGAACAGACTGAATGGGTTGCTCTATTCCTCTGCAAGTCAGCTCATTGCTTTAATCTAGTTATGAAAGAAAACAGTCGCATACCACTTGAAATGTGGCAAGAAATCCGTGCCGTGATAAGCTATCAAGTAGAAAGTATGCTAAACTTGTGTTAAAAAGTGGACCACCTTTTGAGTACACAATTGAGTAAAACTTGAGTAATGCCCAGCGACAGCTAGGCAATAGTCAAGTGAATGTTTTGTAATAGTGAAGTAATGCTCAGCAATAGTGAAGTAATGCCCAGCGGCAGCTAAGCAACAGTTAAGTAATGTTATCAATAGTGAAGTAATGCTTAGTAATAATTAAATAATGCTTAGCAATAGTTCAATTATGCTTAGCAATAGTTAAGTAAGCTCAGCAATAGTTAAGTAATGCTTAGTAATAGTTAAGTAATGTTTGACAATAGTTGTAATGCTTAGAAATTGTTAAGTAATGCTATAGTTAAGTATTAATTGCTTAGTAATACCTAATTAGTGCTTAGTAATAGCTAAGTAATGTCCAGTGACAGCTAGATAACATTTAACAACAGCATGTTAAACATAGCATTATTGATAGTCATACTTGCACTACACCTGTGGTATATTTATCCCATTGCATTGCGGGTTCGTAGAGTTATAATGAATATAGATAGTCTTATAGATTTACTAGGCAGCTAGGTGAGCCATCGCAAGAAGAGAAGCCATCACAGGATGACCACCGCGAGCAACTAGCTGTCGGTATCCGTGAAGGCATGTTCATGGACTATATAGGGATGCATATTTTATCTAAACAGCTTGAAGATGTCGGGTGCAGATGTGGAACAGTTGCATGCTTCGAAGTGCTTACATGTTGGTGTTGTTCCCAGTGATTGAAGAATTGCCAATGTCACTCCTAGTTTTAAAAAAAGGTGACCACAATTTTCCCTGTAACTATAGGCCAGTTAGTCTTACTAGTGTTGTGTGCAAGGTCATGGAGTCCATTGTTAAGGATATTGTACTACATCAATGTTTGTTGAATTTGTCCCAGCATGGGTTCTTACCTAAGAGGACTTGTGTTTCTAATTTATTGGAGTTTCTTGATGATGCTAGTTGATTTTGGTCATAATGTGGATGTTATCTCTTTTAACTTCCGAAAGCATTTGATAAGGTTCCGTTAGGCAGGCTCATGTTGAAAACAAGAGCACTTGGTGTGGAGGGAAAGTGTGCCATTTGGATAAATTCTTGGTTAATCAAAAGTCCACAAAGAGTTGTTGTTAATGGTGAAGTATCTCCATAGATGAAGGTAACAAGTGGTGTTCCTCAGGGTTCTGTATTCGGTCCGCTTCTTTTCTTAATCTTTATTAATGATATTGATGTTTTCCTTGGCTCCAGGATTTGTGAATTTGCTGATGCCACTAAGCTGTACAAGATTGTTGATGATGCCAGGGATTCTTCACTATTGCAAACTGATCTGGATAAGTTGCTGAAACTACCGTTGATGGGCTTGATCTGTCTATAACAGAACAACAACGTGAACTTGACAAGATTCAGCTCGTAGACCAATTTTACGATTATATGAAAATTGATGGTACTCCAAAGTATGATCTATTTAAGTTGGATTCAGAGCATAATTTGTATCTTACAAACAAGGGCGGTGAGTTCCGGTGGATGAATCTCTTTATCATCAATCAAGAAACAAAGAGGAGGGGTGGTGGCAATCGGGGGAGTATTTGGTGATGGTGCTAGACAAACTGCTGCCACCAAAATCGAGACAACAACGTCTAACATTTTGATACGGATTTCAGCACAGATTCTGGTATAAGTATGCTGTTAGATGATATTGAAGGATTATTAGGGAAAACAGATGTTGCTGTTCAGACTGATGCCCCCCCCCCCCCTCCCGCTACCCTATGAAAGCTCATGGGACTCGACAAGCAGCTTGAAACTATTCGAGGTACATTATCAGGTCAAGAAAGCAAGCTTGTGGAAACCGACCAACAACTCGAAGAGGCGAGAGACTGATGAAGAGGAAAAGACTAAAATACGCAGAGGGATTGGACAGCTGGAAGGTAGGAAAGACGCTCTACAGACTAGCATATACACACTTCATGGTGATCTTAAGTCTCAGATACGGCAGATACGTGACCTTGCGCGTGAACTTGCAAATAGCGATCTTTCTCTGCGAGAAAAATTGGATAAGTTGTTTCGGGAGCAGGGTGTGACGATAGCTTCCGTTCTGACCGCATTAGGGTTTGTAATATCCACTATTATACTGCCACTTGGACTGGGAGGACCTGCGGTTTCCGTGCCAACACCACTTTCGACGCCGCCAGAGAAGGATAATGTCTTTAAAGCACTGCGTTGGGTGATTAAACGTTTTAGCAAATGACTCGGTGTAACTCTACCGGACATCATTGGCGGTGCCCTTCCTTTGCTTTTCAATTTAAGTGGTGAAATATTCACAAAGGTAGGGAGTCACTTGTGGGCACTTGTGCTTGCAGTAGGCGGGGCACTTATCGCATGTGTATCCAGGCAATCAAATTGAAGATATCATATAATCATTAATAATACGATGTATTACAGCACTCATATCGTCACCGGAGAACCCACCAACCTACAATTCCCGCTCCAGGTAAGCGAAGTAGGAATCAGTGATGTTTGCTTTACCAGCGGCCGGTATAACTTTGGTAAGGATGGGGAAATGGGTGTCCTGATAGTTGATAGTAGAAAGACCAGGAGGTTGAGGCAAGCCTATATAAATAATATCAATATGATTTAAAGAAGATTTGATAAAGGGATAATCCGAAATTATATGGGAGGTATTGATTTCGAGCCGGTGTAAAAGTATAACCCCCCCTCCCCAGTAAATTTTGTCCTTCGCCCTTATTTCCTAGGAAATTATACCCCCGCAACCTCCTTCCGGATAACTAAACCGTAGCCATTCAGTAAATTTGGTCCCCCTCATAATAAAAAAAAAACCGGTACGCTCGGAAATTTAGGGCCCCGGTTCTTCTTTCCTAGGAAATTTGGAGACAACAACTTGTCCCCCTTTTGCAAGAAAAAGCTCTTCTTCTCCCTTCACAGTAAATCTCACTGCCGATTTGCGTAAAGCACGCTTTTTTTCTTTAGTGTATCCCGATGGGTACTGTCCAGATCAAAGAAAATATTATTTTTCTTTTTCACCGAAGAGCTTACTGAAAGCCATTTTTTGTTCGTGGACAAATTCTACGAGTACAACGGCATTGTATTCCGTACATAAATATTTCTAACTTCGTTTTAGCTTATCACTTCAGTACACAAAATTAATTGAAGGAACCGTACAGACACACCAGTAAATTACCTAGTAAAATCAGTCCGGATGGAGGAGGGGGGGGGGGGGGGGGTGGGGACCAAATTCACTAGACATTCCTAGGAAATAAGGACCGGGGGCTCAAATTTACGGGGGGCAAAATTTAGTATTACACCGGCCACCTCACTGATCCGTATAACCATGGAGATACTGGTATAAATGTGCTCCCAGATGGGTTGAGCTTGTTATAAGTGAAAATACCTTAGAGCTATTGGGATTCGAACGTGCTGATGAAAACAGGGCATTGGATCCAGGTGTGTGTAGGAGCAATCGTGTACCTCCTCTTATGATAAATCTTTCCTTAAGCATTCACCTTAGGGAGTTGATGTTTCGCATAATCTTGTTGATGGGCATCCCACGGATAGACTTGGTAAATTTCTTGTCAATAGGACTGATATAGGCCGAATGACTTATATACAATATAGTCATCCAAGAATGCATCGACTTGTGAAGGATGTGCTGAATACCATCACTTTAGAGGTACGAAACAATGGTAAGCCTTTCAATAACCACAATCTCCCCATTGAAGTTACATTGCTATTAAACTGTTAAAATAATCATCATACGATGTATAACAGCATATATCTAGTCACCGAAAAACCAAGAAATCTAGAAACCCCTCTTGAAATAAAAGAGGTAGGTATCACAGATGTGTTCTGTCAGTCTGTACCAATGGTTGGTACAACTTGCAGGAGTGTGGATTTTTAGACATTAGATGTGCTTCACAGCGGGATGTTGAGTATGTATATGAACGAAGTAAAAGAGTAACCATTAAACCTATACTTCCTGATACACTCAAGAAAAGAGTTGATAGGGAGATAGAAAGAGAAGAAAGATATGATATGTAATTAGAACAAAGCACTTTACAATTCAAATTACTTATACCTTCAACATGCGAAGTCAAATTCAGCAGTAACGTTCTATATCTCTTGGGTATAAATCTCACTGAAGAATGGTTGGGTGCAGGTGTATGTAGAAGTGCCTCCTTTTTAAGGGATCTTTCTATATGTATTCACCTTCTGGAATTAGATATCTTTAAGGGCGTCCTAGTAACAGACTGGCAAAGATGACTGTTAACGAAGAAGTAGGGAAAACTACTCACGTAACATATTTACACCCCATGATGCATCCTCTTGTTGGAGATGTGTGAAATACTATTACCTTGGAGGTGCGTGGTGGCTATGGTCAACTTATACATAATAACAATAATTCATCAATTGAAGTGACGTTAATATGAAAATAGCCATAAAGGTCAGTTCGGAAGCATGCCTATTAATAGGAACATTTATAGTACACGAGAATATTGAAGTCATGCAGCCATATTGTTCAGATGTTGGAATAGAATGTCATAGTTTCTAATTTATGTACTTTAAATATAAAAAAATCATTGTGTTGAAAAAATTTATAAAATTTCTAATATTTCGAAAACGGCGTAGTGAACATATCAAATGGGAGTGCAAAAGGTGTAGCCAATGACAGTAATAAAGGCAGTTTCATGGGTTTTAAGTTTCCCTAACATTTTTTTCTTTCCCAGAGGTATTTTAGATTTGAAAAATGTAATATTGTATAAGGCTTTAACGTTAGGATAGCAAAGGATAATGGGAAATATTACAAACTGCCGGCTTTCATGTAACAAAATGTTCCCATTTTTAGGAACATTTATGTTCCCATTAATAGGCATGCTGTCGGACTGAAGGTTGTTGACAGCATGTATCCAACATTACCATCAGCTCCTCCTGAGGAGGGGCTGAGGGAGCCAGCAATTTCCGCTTACAACATATGACACAACTAAAAAGTTACCTTGAAACTGAGATTTCTACTCGAGAAAGTCTAAGCCGCGAATACACACGGTTCTCCCATAGGTTTGAAGTAGTAGATAAAGTACATCTACTAACAACCGTGGGACATGGTGCAGCTGGAATAGGTATTTGGCTACGATTGTTGCTACACCAGTAGCGATTGCAGCGTTTGCTATGGAAGGTGCTGCTGCTGTATGTGGTGTTGGTAGTCAGGTAGTGTGCTCTGTAAATATTTAAAGAAAAAGTATGGATAACAAAGTTGCGAAGCATCATAAGATTGCAACAATTGCTTCCTCTAAGCTATAACAGCATCGTACACCTTACCAGTAAAGCCGTCGAAGATGGAAGCGTTTCTGCTTCGGAATTTCAGACGGGCGTTGCATAATTTGAGCGTTATAAAGTCTAAAACAGACGGTCCAAACTGCTAAAAGAGTAATTTGGGTGGAGATGAAAAAACAGCTTCTGGAAGACGGAAAACAAATTGGGCGGCAGGAGACCCAGCAGACTATTGCCAAAGCGCAGGGTGGAGCCTCTGGTTAAGCGTTCAACGAGATCCGCCTCCATATCGAAGGTGTCGTGATATATATGAAAAAGGGCAGCATTTAAACACATCCCTGGGCATATGCCCGAGACTCCTGTTTTGCAGGATGCTGATTCTGTGGGTGTGGGTAATTTAACAGAACACCGGATATACCCTGGTGGATCATATAAGTACTTCTTGACTATGGTTGAAAACATCTTTAAAAACTACCGAATACACAACAAACATGATGATGCCACTGTGGAAAGTTGGAAAGTATGATGTTTCGACAAACACAGTTAAACTTTGCCCTGTGGATTACCGCCGATGGGTGTGGTGTTTCTCCCGAGCAGATGACTGACTTGCTCGGTATGTAGCCAACGATATGGGGAAGAAGGGTATCATCCGCTCAAGCTTCCAACTCAGCAGCAATTATTATGATAAGAAAATCATGTCATTTGGTGACCGAGCAGTGATGCTGACTGTCGACTACATTAGTCAACCACCGAACATAGAAACTGGTTTCCTCAACATAATTAAACCAACTCGTGATGGCTTCACAGACCTTGGTATCAACGATATCAACGACAGCATTCGTGTTTTTGTGTGGGCTATATGCTGGGTGCTCCAGCACAAACTCGCAGCCAAACTTTCTGCCTATGGCATTGATGGAAATCTTCTGGCCTGGTTTGCATCATTCCTCAACAACCGCATCCAGCGTGTTGTTTGCGATGGTGAAATCTCTGATTCTAAACAGGTTTTATCCGGTGTACCACAAGGTACTGTCTTGGGTCCATTACTTTTCCTCTTATATATAAATGACATCCCTGATAATATAAACAGCACAGTCAGACTGTTTGCTGATGACTGCCTTGTGTACAGAACAATTGATAACCCTCTGACCAACAAATCCTCCAAGATGATCTTAACAAACTTGAACAATGGCAAAACAAATGGCAAATGAATTTCAACCCCTCCAAATGCTACATCTTGTCAATTTCCTCTAAGAAATGCTTTAAATCACCTGTTTATACCTTATGCAACCAGCCACTAAAACATGTCAACTCCCACCCATACCTAGGTGTTGAAATTGATAATAAACTTAGATGGGATAAACATATACATAACATAACCAAGAAAGCTAACTCTATACTTGGCCTTTTAAAACGTAACCTCTCAAACTGTCCCACCGACGTTAAATCCACTGCTTATAAAGCTCTAGTCAGGCCAGTACTTGAGTACGCATCTGCAGTCTGGGACCCCCATCACCAGTGCGATGTGGATAAACTTGAATCTATTCAAAGGAGAGCAGCCAGGTTCTGTATGGCAGACTACTCTTATAAATCTAGTGTAAAAAACATGCTTTATAAATTAGATTGGTCCCTGCTTAAAACAAGACGATACAACACCCGGCTACATATGCTATATAAAATCAATAACAATCTTGTCGCCATCAATAAAGATGAACTTATCCCCACCGTTAGAACTAATACAAGAAATAATCATGACCTTAATTTCCAGGTTCCCTATGCTAAAAAGATTGTATATAAACACTCTTTCTTCCCTCACACACTAAAGGATTGGAATGCTTTACCGTCAGACATTGTTCATGCACTAAGTCTCAACTGTTTCAAAGCTAAACTTACTAACACCTGTATTGCTAACTAGTTTTTTTTATATTATTTTTTACTCATACTTTTTACGCTCGGTTGGCATTCATGTCCTCTTGAAGGATTTTTGCCGACTTAACCGTTTCAGATTCAGATTCAAATTCTTGGTGTTGGTACTAGTCTGGATGCTCTCCAACAACTTATTCGTAATGTTGAAGATGCGGTGGCTGCTCCTATACATCTCTCATCTTCAATTCAATGCTAACAAGATGCCCTGACCGACAAACCTATGCCTCAACTCCTTGAGACTTCAGTCTTGGTCAAGATTTGTACATGATTCCTAGCAATATGCTTTTGCGTATAGATACCCAAATTGGCTACAACAATATTCTTATAGTTGCTAAAGACCTTGCTTTTGGTAAGCACCATAATATTAATTCTATCACAGCCTTAGAACCTCCATTTCTTGATTCGTGGGTACAATACGGCAGCCTGCCAGATCCCATGGATGTTGATACAGGAACGGGTGTTGATACTAAATTAGAAGGAGTGGATGTTGATACTAAATTAGAAGGAACTGGTACAATAGAAGCTAAAATGACTAAATAATATTATCGTTTGTTATCATCGGTGCTTTAATTCTAGGGGTTATATACAGAAAAAAATATTGATGATATATAAGATGATAATAAAAATAAATAAAAATAATAATAATAACAATAATAATAATAATAATAATAATAATAATAATAATAATAATAATAATAATAATAATAATAATAATAATAATAATAATAATAATAATAATAATAATAATAATAATAATAATAATAATAATAATAATAATAATAATAATAATAATAATAATAATAATAATAATAATAATAATAATAATAATAATAATAATAATAATAATAATGATAATAATAAAATAATAATAATAATAATAATAATAATAATAATAATAATAATAATAATAATAATAATAATAATAATAATAATAATAATAATAATAATAATAATAATAATAATAATAATAATAATAATAATAATAATAATAATAATAATAATAATAGTTTCCGGTCTCGTAATTCATTTTGATAAATCATACATTTTCCCCCTTGTTTATTACACCGAAATACCCCCAAATCATCTCAAAAATTATATTCTTAAGTTTTCAAATGGCCCTATCTATTATTTAGGTATTTCGTTTACAACTCACCATGACGATTTTTTCCATCTGAATTATCAGCCCAAATTATCTCGCCTTAAGAACATTCTTAATCTATGGTCAACTCGTGACCTCACACCCATAGGCAAAATTACTATCATTAAATCTTTTGCTCTTTCCCAACTAGTCTACTTATTTACTGTGCTTCCAAACCCCCCTCATTCCTATATCAAAGAACTTAACAAAATTTTGTATAAGTTTATTTGGAATGGTAAACCACATAAAGTTAAAAGCTCTTCACTTATTAATGATTATGATGAGGGTGGGCTTCGTATGTTGCATGTTGAATCTTTTATTTCTACTCTAAAGTGTTCTTGGATTCGTCGTTATTGTTCACCTATTTCAAATAATTGGAAGATCTTTTTTGATTTAGCTTTACGTAATTTTGGAAATATGTTTCTATTTAAATGTAATATGAGTCCACATGATTTTTTGAAAATTAAGAACTGTTTTGTAAAACAGGTATGTGAAGCTTGGTTCTCTTTTAACTTTAATATGTCGCTTGATCACTTTGATAATCAAATTATTTTAAACAACTCACTTCTAAAAATTGGGAACAAGACATTTTTTGATAAGAATCTTTTAAACGCCGGGGCATTTCGGGTCCGTGACTTTTTCTGCATGGATGGTTCCCGAAAAGTTATATTGACTTTATAAAAGAGTTCAAGGTTACATCCTTACCTTTCACCCGTTATTTTGGTATTATCTCTTGCATACCGGCCTCTTGGAAAAATAATTTACCTCCCCATGTTGCCAACTCTGTTAATGTTACCCGTAATGAATCAAATTTATCACTTTATTGTTCCAATTGTATTTCCAACAGATCAATCTATTATTCTATCGTAAAACAGTACAAGAAGTTACCATCCTGTTTAGATAAGTGGAACGACGATTTTCCTTATGTTACCGATTGGAACAAAATCTTTCTGTTATCCTTTAAAGCTGTTAAGAATTCTAAACTTCATTATTTCCAATTCCGTTTCATTCACAGGATACTAGGTACCAATTATTTTTTGAATAAGATAGGTTTATTAGATTCACCCTTGTGTACATTTTGTAATGCCTCAGATGAGACTTTATCTCATCTCTTTTGGGATTGCTCGTTTGTTACTTGTTTCTGGAGTGATGCTGTGAAGCTTATTATTTCAAACCCCGTTGTTCTTAATAAAGTCATTGTATTCTTTGGACAACTAGATAATCTGAAAGCCCCTTTAAATTATTTCCTAATTCATGCTAAAAATTATATTTATAATTGCAGGTGTAAGTCTGTTTTACCCCAAGTTAATCATTTTCATCGCATTTTGTTATTTAATCTTCAAGTTGACGGGTATATCAATCGTCATGGCAACCCAAATAGCACCCTTTATAATTTCTTTAAGTAACACTAGTATGTAGACTAAACTACTGCATTCTTTGCACTTATACTTGCATCTATTCTATACTCAATTTACTCCTTTTGTATGTGGTTGTGGCTATTATGTATCTCAACCCAAAAATTCTCTATTTTGACACTGTGAAATTGTTTGCTTTGTTTAACTTTATATATTGTACTGTTCACATTCTCTGACGGTTGATATTCATTGCGTCTCATTGCGTCATATTGTGTTACTTATTCCTTTACCCCCGTTAATGTTTTTTTTTTTTTTTTTGTGAATGGCAGGAGGCAAGGTACGTCTGTGTATTTTGCGCATTCCTTTCATTGGTAATCTTCTTAATTTATTGTTTTACTATATTAGCTAGCTTTTGCTAATTTTTCGCCTAGTTGTGTATTTATCGATTTATTTTTCTTTCATTCACTTATCACCCTATGAAGTCGCAGAATACACAGATGTGCTTTTCTCATTATTTTCAATTGATTGTGTTGTACATTATATCATTATCTGCTCTCACTTATGTTAAAAAGTAATCAAATATTAGTTATTATTTGTTATGTGAGGTTTCTTTTACAAATGTATGAATTGTTATTGTTGTTGTTGAAGATGTCAATAAACGGAGTAAAAAAATAAATTAAAAAAAAAAATAATAATAATAATAATAATAATAATAATAATAATAATAATAATAATAATAATAATAATAATAATAATAATAATAATAATAATAATAATAATAATAATAATAATAATAATAATAATAATAATAATAATAATAATAATAATAATAATAATAATAATAATAATAATAATAATAATAATAATAATAATAATAATAATAATAATAATAATAATAATAATAATAATAATAATAATAATAATAATAATAATAATAATAATAATAATAATAATAATAATAATAATAATAATAATAATAATAATAATAATAATAATAATAATAATAATAATAATAATAATGATAATAATAATAATAATAAAATAATAAAAAAATACTAAAGATAACAATAATAACAATTAGAATAATAATAATAATAATAATAATAATAATAATAATAATAATAATAATAATAATAAAATAATAAAAAATACTAAAGATAACAATAATAACAATTAGAATAATAATAATAATAATAATAATAATAATAATAATAATAATAATAATAATAATAATAATAATAATAATAATAATAATAATAATAATAATAATAATAATAATAATAATAATAATAATAATAATAATAATAATAATAATAATAATAATAATAATAATAATAATGTGGTTTACCATTCCAAATAAACTTATACAAAATTTTGTTAAGTTCTTTGATATAGGAATGAGGGGGGTTTGGAAGCACAGTAAATAAGTAGACTAGTTGGGAAAGAGCAAAAGATTTAATGATAGTAATTTTGCCTATGGGTGTGAGGTCACGAGTTGACCATAGATTAAGAATGTTCTTAAGGCGAGATAATTTGGGCTGATAATTCAGATGGAAAAAATCGTCATGGTGAGTTATGATGAGGGTGGGCTTCGTATGTTGCATGTTGAATCTTTTATTTCTACTCTAAAGTGTTCTTGGATTCGTCGTTATTGTTCACCTATTTCTAATAATTGGAAGATCTTTTTTGATTTAGCTTTACGTAATTTTGGAAATATGTTTCTATTTAAATGTAATATGAGTCCACATGATTTTTTGAAAATTAAGAACTGTTTTGTAAAACAGGTATGTGAAGCTTGGTTCTCTTTTAACTTTAATATGTCGCTTGATCACTTTGATAATCAAATTATTTTAAACAACTCACTTCTAAAAATTGGGAACAAGACATTTTTGATAAGAATCTTTTTAAACGCCGGGGCATTTCGGGTCCGTGACTTTTTCTGCATGGATGGTTCCCCGAAAAGTTATATTGACTTTATAAAAGAGTTCAAGGTTACATCCTTACCTTTCACCCGTTATTTTGGTATTATCTCTTGCATACCGGCCTCTTGGAAAGATAATTTACCTCCCCATGTTGCCAACTCTGTTAATGTTACCCGTAATGAATCAAATTTATCACTTTATTGTTCCAATTGTATTTCCAACAGATCAATCTATTATTCTATCGTAAAACAGTACAAGAAGTTACCATCCTGTTTAGATAAGTGGAACGACGATTTTCCTTATGTTACCGATTGGAACAAAATCTTTCTGTTATCCTTTAAAGCTGTTAAGAATTCTAAACTTCATTATTTCCAATTCCGTTTCATTCACAGGATACTAGGTACCAATTATT